>BKZX01015826.1:0-10122 GCA_014362285.1 Fagus crenata
ATAAAAGTGTCAATCACCATATTGCATCCTTAGATGCAGTTAAGACTGGGGCGACAAAAATACTATCATCATTTTCACTATGAAACCCAGTTTAAAAAAATTAACTAAATTCACACCCCAGCGGTTTTTTGAGATCCAACAATAATTTGAAACTTCAAAAGAGTAATCAATTTAAAAAATAAAAAAAATAAATGATTTTCAAAATAAAAGCATTTTTCTCTGGCCTATAATTGTTTATTACAAAATCGAAAAGTTGAATTTAGGATGATTATCAGAAAATATGGGGAAAATAGTAGACACAAGATTGTAAAGCTTAATGAAATCTGCATAAGCGTTACGTTATAGCGAAAATTAAAGGTACAAGACTGAGTGCATACCTTGGCTTAAACCTAGTTGTAAGCAATAGCTTAAAAAGCTCTTCCTCAAGTTCCTTGCATGACAAATCACTTGGCTTTTTAATGGGGACATCATGATTGGGCACATTATGCATTGAAGAAGACGGTGTCCAAGGCTCGCTCTTTTTGAAATATTCCAAAAGCTGAGTAATTTCAATAATAAATTCTCAATGTAGAAAGAAGCTAAATCATGTCAATAACAAACCATTTATGTTTAAAATCAAAATTTTGAAGACAACAATATGGCAAAAACCAATGTTTTACAGTTGAGCTGTCAATAAACAACATAATCACAAGTTACAAAGTAATTGCATGGGAGAATATTGACTACGAGAAAGAATAATGAACACACAACATAAGAAAATAATGCTTCAGTGAAAAGTTAGAGACACAACCAATTGAAAACAAGATTGAAAATCATAGTGTAAGATGCAAGCAGGTACCTATGAGCAACATATGAAGATTTTAGGAGTGGTGACTATATCAAGCTGAAACCACTTTTTATAGTAGCATTTAACTAGTTCGGACCTAAATGTTGGCAATGAATGATAAAGTTCACAGAAAAAGATAAATCCCAATGCGTATGTACAATGCAAAATACTGAAAGATAAGAAAAGCAACCATAGACACCGTTACACTATATATTGAAAAGATTGCAAATAAATAGAAAAAAATGATCCGAAACTAAAGTAACAGTATTTGTCGTGCCAACCTGAGGGTTTCTTGAGACCCAATACATGTCACCGTCAAAACACCCCCTGCTATTTCGTCCCCCAAGGACCGTGGACCTTTACAAGGGAAGAATATAGCAAACTTTGCATTTCCAATAAAAGATTCTAAGGCCTTCACATAGGTAGCCTTTAAAACATGAATATTGCCGAAGTGCAAACCAGGATTCCAGTACACTAATACATTCCCCAAAATTTGTCCATTATCACTACAAATATCGTGCAAAGAAAAAATAAATAAGTATAAAAAGAGCCTTATTTGTGACTAAAGCTGTCAGACATTGATTAGAAAAGAAAAGACTAATAGAGTAATAGGTGATAATTAAGAGAATTGCAAATGCATCGACTCATGCAAGTGTTTACAAATCAAGGTCTGATCAATAAGTCATTACCCCCAGCATATAATAAAAAAAGCTTATTAATACTATGACACTGTTAAGTAGGATGAAATAGTAAGGAATCAGTAGCACACCACATACAGTGATCAAGAAATAGACAATCTCTATAACCTTTTATCATTAGAATGCGTAATTATTATATTTTATTTTGTGATACTTTGAAAATATTTTACAATTTGTATACAACTGCAATTGTACTGATACTTTCAAACCCATTACAGGCAAACATTTTTTAATGCATTTTACTTTACAACTTAAGGAAATTACGCCTAATCAAAACAACTTTTAAATAGATATGTATAAAGGTAAACTTATGGTAGCAACTTATACAGAACAGAAACAGATGCAAGTCTATCCTAACTCAACCTCAAAAGAATGTTTCATTTACTCAACAAAAGTAAATAAAAAAGCAATCCAAAGACACCATAATGGCAGAGCAGAAACTAGACAGACGAATTAATTTTTTTGCAGTAGTGAAGTTTAAAGATCAGATAGAAGTATAAAAAATTAAATATTTTGAAATCTCAATAAATATAGCTATTGGAATATAAGTTTTGAAATATTTTGTACACTTTTTTGCAGGGTTTCTTTCTCCTTTTTTCATAAATGCTCAAATGGTTTTTTACCATAAAGAAAAGGGAAAAACATCTAACAAGTGTACATACAGAATAACACAAACTTGATCACTTTCAAGGAGCCCATTGGGATCAACAGTCCCCATTAAATAGCAACATTCAGGTACATGAAGCTTTCCTCATCTAAGACTTTTCTTTTCCTCCTTCATCAGAAAGGAAAGCCGATGTTGCACATATGATTCATCAAGAGGAATCCCACATAAAATCATTCTTGCTGCGCTAAAATCATCCATCTCTCCATGGTTAACAGAAACTGCATAAAGAAGTAGAAGTGAAGGAAATCACTCGAGGACTTTTAAACATCAAAAGGGATAAAAAGAACCATATATTCTCATGAGATTTCTTTTAAGCAACATTGTGGAAAGCCAATAATAAGTGAATAAAAACGTGAATTTTTTTTTTAAAAAAAATTAACAAAGATAAAAAAAAAATTTTGATAGGTTTTTATTTTTTAATTTTCCCTCGTTTTTATACAAATCAAAGTTAGAATTATGGCAACCCATTAGCTATAACCTTTATCAGGAAAAATTACCTCTTAGTGCAGCACGCTTATTGGATAAAACTCCGTGAGCATCTCTTAGACCAGTTGAAAGTACATCCAAGAAATATTCTTTTGGGACTCCTCCATAGCTTAAAAGTGCAATCAAAGGTCTTGACAAATATGTTCTCTTTGGCTGATTACTGGCATATTAGAACTTAAAATTAGACCACTTCACTAGAAAATAAAAACAAAAAAGTAACACTTCTAATGTATCTGAGTTCCTCTTTCATGATAAATTTATATCATCAAACAGCAATACAAGTAATCCGTGGTCACAATATCATCTGATAACAATTATGTCCATTACAGCAGAAGTGCCAAGATATAAGTGATAACTTATTAACAAGTTTTATAATGAAAATTGGTACCACATTAACTGTAGAGAGCATACAAACTTCAAAATTGTATAAAAGTGTCAAATGATGCTTACCTTGTTCCCACAATCTCCAATGAATTCTCCGTTCTGATATTCAAAAGTTTTGGATCTGTCTCAACTTTAATCATTAAAGGTCGAACTTGAATTGTTCTAGGAGGAAGCTACAAAATATGAATATAGAAAGTGAACAAAGTATTGAATCTTAGAAGTAGAAAAAGGTAACTAGATTAAAACCGGAAAAACAAAAAAAGGGGACAAAGAGGAAAAAGAACTAAGAGCCTCACCAACCAATCATTATTGTCATTTAGGACATTTGATAATTATAACATATTAGATATGAGAGCCGAAACCAGAATTTTTACACTTAAGTGAGTGCATAATGTATTACACTAACATCAAAGCTGCAACTGAGGTTGAATGATATTGAATTATTTTTTTTAAGTTTTTATCACGTGATTATTAAAGAGAAGTTGAAGGTGATTTCCAATAGCAGCCAAAAATAATATTTAGTCTAAGTAATCTCATATTAGATTTTTTTTATATATAAGTAATGTATAATTTCATTAAAGAAGAAACAAAGAAAAAAGTACGAAAACAAGTATGCCCCACAGCCAAAGGGTAAAAATGACATCAAAGTCATTTTTAATAATCACGTGATAAAACCAATAACATCAAAGTCATGTTCAAGTATTGTCTAATCTATTCCACTAATGCTCCAAGTCAAAATGTTCCACACCAATTAAAACATTTTGTTCCAATAAAAATCCAAAGATAAGCTCATCCATCAGCACTAGCTTAGAGAAAAGTTGCATTCTTGACGCATCATTACTGCATTTGTGGTGTAAGTGTGGTGTTAGCAAGCATATTCATTTTCAGTTAAAGTTTGATCCTTTGGAATTAAATTTTAGAGAACACAAAATCAATACAATATTTTTCTTCTCCAACAGAAAATTGAAAAGAAAGTACCTTCTTATTGACCAAAAGAGTTCCCTTAACAGCACAACCATTGTTAAAGAGACGGAACTGGATTAGCAATGGCTGGAAAACAAACAAAAATTGAAATGAGAATGAATTACAACCCCAAAATAAACAAACTCAGAAAGAGAAAAGCAAACACCAGTATTAGATCAACATACCGGTTCTCGAGTTTTAGATTTTGGCTGTTGCATTGCCAAAAGCTTATCCTCCCGTTCAACAAGATTGGGATTTCTCTAACATATTAAAAGAGACATAAATAAAACAATAAGTTATGTACACAGAATATTAGAATACCTTTTTGTGTAAAAATACTTTTTGTGCATTATTACAATCATAAATATCACGTAATGAAGCACAAAGAAGAATTAAAATTGGAAAAATGAACCAATCAGATAATATAATCAGTAAGCTCACCTTCCAACGAGTCTTGATAGAGGGCCACTTGTAATCCTATAAATTGAAATATCACCAAGTAAATATTATACAACGCAAAACTTAAAAATATAAAATTAAAAGTTTGAAATAAAACTAAGCTAGGTCAGATTATAGGCATGACAGTGCCCTTTAAAATAACAGCACTTACCCACTCGATATTCCACCTCCAGCAGAAAAACCTCCACCTGGACGCTCAACAACATTCATTACCATATCAACCTTACCAGTATCTGTCATGTTGGGAACAAATTTGTGACAATGAAAAAATAAATAGGATTCAAAGAATCAACACAATTTTATAGTAGATGCATTTAACAAGCAACTAATAACAAATTCCATTACTACATTAAGCAAGCAACTAAACAAATTCCAGTATTAAGATAACAAGTAATTGCTCAAAATTTTTAGTAATTCATCCCATCTGCCATGTAGAACATATACCTATAATTTTTCTTCCATGAATGAAAAGATAAATTACTGTTGGGAGACAAACAAGCATACAAGAAATCTCAAGCACCATAATGCTACCAAAGTATCTTAATACTTCATTGCAAGCAATGCGTATTAACTAGGATGACTCAAGACACATCACCCATGGAATCAAGCAATATTAAGAACAGAGGTAGCAAAACATTTATATTTATTTCAGGTACTAAACAATAGAACCCAGCCACCAAAAAAAATCAAGCAAGTTGTACACACATTAAAGAATACTCATATGAAATTTCAACTAAGTCCAACAAATAAAAGCTTGCGACAAATTCTGCAAAAATATCTGTTTTCAGATTAAAATGGAAGCAGGTCAGCCCTTTGTAAAATTCGTTTTACCCACTTAGAGTCATCCGATTAGCTTGAAAATTTCTAGGGATGTACATATATACGTATATAATGTACCACAGAAACTTCAGCTCAAAATGAGTTCTACATAATTTATTAAAAATCCTGCAATGTGGCTGACTCAAATCTGTCCCCTGACAGAAACTGATTATAGTTTTAATAGTAGTCTATTTGCTGTAAAATTCATATCAAGTGGTGTTCTATACACCTCATATTATACAACCAGCAATCAAAAGCAGCTCAATCAACCACTCAAACAAATACAAAGTAAAAATCTTTAGATTATCATCAAAATATTTGACTAGTAATCCAACCAAAGCGAAAACCCCAACTTTAATAGTTGTTACTTTCCACAAAATAAAACCCACACAAAGATTCAACCATAACTCTTCACAACCAAATTTCAAAATACCCAAATGATATGGAAAATTCGGATTTCACAAAACCTTTGCTACCAAATCCTCCTAACCTTCCCAATCTTTCATGGTGACACTAAATCTTTCAAGTATCTACCATAATAATAATATTATAACAAAACCCAAAAGATCTCATAGAGAAATTTGAGAGGAAAGTTCAGTTTTTACCTTCAAAACGACTGCGTAAGCATCTAAAAGCTTTAAAGATGTTTCCGATGAGCTGGTCGGAAAACGGTGGCTGGAAGGAGGTAAGTGATGACCGGAGGTGGTGCTCTTTAGTGGGGATGGTGCTGGGGTGGCTGACCCAATAATGAGGGAGAGGAGAGAGAGAGACGGGTAGAGAAAGAGAGAGGGAGAGGAGTGGGTTTAGAGCAAGGTTATTAAAATCGGGATTCTACCTTGAATCGTTGAGAGGGTTTCGCAAATCGAATCGTGAATTGTAAGATTCTACTTTCCGTAAATAAAAAATATATAAATAATTATAATTCATAACATAGGTTAAAGAATCATTGAAAAATAAATAAGTTTTGGCATAAAATTTATAAAATGCAATAAGTCATCAACTACTAAATACCAAATGACAAATTTCAAACTTCAAACTTTCAAGTTCCAAGTTTTAATACCACATAACCACAAACATACATAATGTTTCAAATAATAACACTACATAAAACAAAATATTTCCCAACCATTTTGCGAGTTGCGACTTGCGACTTGCGATAGTTGAGACGGTACTCTCAGTCTTAGAGTCTCAGTGTCTCACACTCTCAGACCCTCAGTCTCTTACTCTCTCAGTCTCTCAGACTCTCACTCTCTCCAGTCTCCAGTCTCCAGTCTCCACTTCTGTTTTAGACTTTTAGGGAATTAGGATTTGCCGTTTGCCTTTCTTTTTATTAAATGGGTGGGCTAGTGGGCTGGGCTACTAAGTACTAACATTAACATACTAAAATGGGTGAGCATCTCTTATAAAAAAAAAAAAAAAAAAAAAATTGGGCAGGCTACTAACATACTAAAAAGTAAAAATCAACCTAATACAAGCTAAATGTTCATTGGAGGCCCAACAAAAAAAAAACAAAAAACAAAAAAAAAATCCAAATAAACCTTGTGCAGTAGAATCGTATAGAATCGGAAGCAAATCGGGATTCTAAAGATTCTAAGATTCAAATCGGGATTCTATTAAGATTCTACCACCTTTAAGATTCAATTAAGATTCGAATCGTTTTCATAATATTAAATCATAAAATCGTAAGATTTTAAGATTCGAATCGGGATTTTAATAACCTTGGTTTAGAGAGGAAGAAGAAAAGAAATGTGTGGAGGGGAAATGAGTGGTCACGTGAGGGGGTGGGGGTTTATAAAATATCTTGCAAGCAATTTTACGAAAATGCCCCCAATAATATAACCAATTTAAACCTTGGGTGTTACATGTACAGCCATGGTTGTTAAAACTGGGATTCTACCTTGAATCGTTGGGAGAGTTTTGTAAATCAAATCGTAAATCGTAAGATTCTACTTTCCGTAAATAAAAATAAATAAATAATTATAATTCATAACATATGTTAAAAAATCATTGAAAAATAAATAAGTTTTGACATAGAAATTTATAAAAGCAATAAGTCATCAACTACTAAATATTAAATGACAAATTTCAAATTTCAAACTTTCAAGTTCCAAGTTCCAAGTTTTAATACCACATAACCACAAAGGTACATAATGTTCCAAATAATAACACTACACAAATAATAATGTTTTCCAACCATTTTCCACAATGGTAATTTTGTGACAAAAGTAACACATTACTTATTGTTCAACGTGAATAACCAAGATCTAAAAACCAAGATCTTCATCAATTTGATGAATGTTTTCCTCTAATGAGAGACCTTCACCACAAACAAGATTTTCATCCATGTCGTTGCTTCCATCTAAATCATCCACTTTAGGGAATTAGGGTTTGTTTTATTTTTTAATTTATTTACTGGGCTATTTCAGTATTTGGGCTACTAAAATACTAAAAATCAGCCCAACACAAGCCAAATTCTCAATGGAGGCCCAAAAAAGAAAAAATAATAAAACCCAAAATGCCCGAATAAACCTTGTGCAGTAGAATCGTATAGAATCGGAAGAAAATCGGGATTCTACAGATTCTAAGATTCAAATCGGGATTTTATGAAGATTCTACCACCTTTAAAATTTAGTTAAGATTTGAATCTTTTTCATGATGTTAAATCGTAAAATCGTAAGATTCTAAGATTTAAATCGGGATTTTAACAACAGAATGTACAACCGGTTGCCATTCCACTTAAACTTAATCCAAGGGTTATAGTGGTTTTTGTTTTTGTTTTTTTCTTTTATAATAGTAGTGGTTATTGATGAGAAGACATGGTGTGGATACGTGGGAGAGTGGTTTGAGGTAGTTATTTTTTATTTTTATTTTTATTTTTTGTTGCAAATTACATTATATCATTTCTAATTGAATAGTAAATGTAAGGATATTTCAGGCCTAAAGATGAAATTCAAAATCTTTTATGTAGAGGATCTAGTGAATTACTTTTCCACCCTCATTTAATAATTATTTGTAGCAATATTTTCTAAATATTAAGAATGTTTTGGGAAGTTTATTAAATTGGAAATGATGGGAAGGAATCCTCTTAATAGTAATAATCATTGTTATTCTTATTATTATTGTCATTATTATCTTCTAGTACTAATAAAAAGATTCCTTCATTCCCTTCATGTCCACTTTTTTGTCCTCTAAAAAATACCCCTATGAACAAAAAATCTATTCACAATATTTTAAACTACTTTAAAAATAAACTAAGGTTGTATTTGAAAATTCCATAAACACACACATATAGATTAATTCTTAAAATAAATAAATAAACATGTATCCACTTTCCACTTTCCCAATTCAAATAGCTACAATTTAGATTCCAAATAGGTTAACTATTCTTAAAAAAAAAAAAATTGTTTTATTTTAAATTTCAAATGAGACTCTTCTATTATCTTAAAAATAACACTTCTACGTCAGAACATTTACTTTGTTATTTCTTTTCATTTCTTCATGATTTTTTTTTTGCTAACCATCTTTTTATTTCATTGTAGTTTTAATTTGACTCCTAATCTCTTTGTTTTTATGAATATTTTATTTTTGTCAGGAAAATGAAGTAGAAAATATGATTGCATAATAAGCACTTTGTTTAGAGACGTTTGGTAAATATTTGTAAAGTTTTTGCATTTGAATACGTGAATAAACATCTCTAACCATTTATAATTTTTTTTTTTTTAGAAATGGATGCCACTATTTTATTTATGTACCAAATACTACTACATTATAAATTTAAAGAAGAAGAAAGTTTGTATGAACATCATATATTTGTGTCTTGTTTATTGGTATATCAAATCAAATATCAAGTTTGAAAATCATCAAGTATATATAATAAATAAAAAAATTTTACCAATGTTTCTTTTTTAAATTAACCTTATTAAATTATATTATATGAGAATAATTATTTACAGATTTTTTATATTTCCATAAATTCGGAGGACATTGCTTGATTTTAAAAGCATTAAGAACATCAAAATCCCAACTTTGGCATAAGTTTAAATTTCAATGATTTTAATTATTTGATTAATACCAAATATATAGTGTTTTCACCCAATTGGTGTTACCAATCCCTAATTAGATGTCTTAATTACATATGACTTCCATCCAATTGGGTTAAAACCTTACAAGGTTGGAAACCCCTAATTTTTTTTTTCTTCATAATAACCCTAATACATAGTCTTTTGTTAAATCCATTCACTTTGGCCGAATTATTATCAAAACTTGAAGTTTAAATATTTAATTGGGTTTATTAATTACATTCTTGAGCAATCAATTTAATGTATGAATAGTCGAAATACAAAAAACCCATTTTAGGCATAAAACCTTAATCGTAATATGCAAGATCTCTAATATTAACCGGTTACTATTTTAATTAGTTGTTGGTTTAAATCTTCAACGTGAGGCCTCAATTTCATGATTTGTTGATTAATTGAAATAAAATATAAGTTTAACATAGAAATCCCTAAATCATGCCCTAAAGCCAAAGCCCACATTTAATCCATTCTCCATTTTCCAACCTAAGTAGTAGTATTTTAGAAAAAATGACCTCAAAAGGGCAAGAGGGTCGACTCAACTTGTTTTGACATAACACGTTTAACCCATATAATTAAATACATGTTTTATCAAATATGCAATTGCATTTTAAAAATAAAAATTAGTAATTAAATTAATAATAGTGACTTACATCTATGTTATCAGTAAACTTATCATAACTTCTCATAATTTTCAAACTATTGAAAATTGTGATTCCTCTAGAAATTCCATTCTACCAATTATTT
>BKZX01015908.1:0-10750 GCA_014362285.1 Fagus crenata
CAAGAATGCATTTAAAAAATAACCAATATTAGATACATATGAAACATTAAAAAAATACTACAGTTTAAACAATTTATAAAGGAGATGGTTGTTAATCTCCAATTTATCTTGATATTTGGTGAATATGATGTGTATTGGGAATACATATAATACAATGGTGGGTTTGACAAAACGCTTAAAAAGATATTTGTTTGTGTAACATTAGCCAAAAGTTACATCATATGACCCTATTAATATATAGAGTCAGGTTCAGTTACACCTACGATAATTCTTTAGATTTACTTCATATTGAGCCTAGAAAGACACCCATGAGCTTGTCGTGCTCTAATTTTGTTGTTGTTGCTATGTACGTCCTTCACTTTCAGGTTCTTGAACAAATATATCTGATCAAGGTTGTGAATTTGAGAAGTATCATACTCTGAGGCTCAATCGTTTGTCTGGTTTTGTTTCTTTAATTGCATCATATGATCAACCTGCCCGTAATTTGAGTTGCCAAAGTGTGTTCTGGGAAGTTTTAAAGACAATTTTAGCCCACTAGCTCACTGTTGTGCTCAATTTTCAAAGGTAATCAATCCTTTTGACTTTTATTTGTCTTTTCGAATAGCAGTCTCTTTCTCTTGCCACTTAATCCAATGCCCAAACATGCCGTATAGTTCTTAGACCATTACCAAGTTTACAAATGCCATGGAGGTGAACGATATGTAGAAGCATATGGTCATTTTAATTTTTGGGTTCTTTCGGTCTTTTTTTTTTTTTTTTGGCACCTAGCTAGTCACCAAAATTAAAAATTAGCCTCTCAAATTGAAAGTATACCCTGAACCCAAAATTTAAAATGACCATCTAGCACAGATCTATGGTCAGTGGTCCTCTCTCAAAACAAAAACAAAAATCATTTTTTACTAACAAACCTCTTATATTTAAAAAAATAAAAAAATAAAATAAATCTCAACTAAGAGAAAAAGCAAATTACTTATGAGTTATGATTGTTTGTTTGACATGATACTTTTGTTGGTTTCTTTTTAACCCAAATTAAAAGTTTGGATCATCGGAATTTGGATGCCATCATGTTGTCTAGATTCACCTAAAGGATTGTTTGGTTTTTTTTTTTTGTCATCAGCAACATTCGTTCTAAATTGAGTATCTTTAACGATGAGATATTTTTATGGTGCAATATATAAATTTTCAACTATAAGAATTAAATCATTTCTTTAGTGCATTTGCAATGGAGGTACTTATTCTTAACTCAACTATAATTGTTAAATACATAAGACTTCAAAGATCATAAAAATGGAACCACAACATTTTGAGCATTAACTTCAACTAATTGTTAAATATTTCCGAACTGTGCCAACTTTGTGTCTAGGATTAATCTTAGATGATTCAGGGATTTGATAGATTATAGATGATTGAGTTCAATTTTGTGTCTTTTCTTTTATTTATATTTTGTTAATACGGAAGATAGACTAGTTTTATTTTTCATGCATTTATTTAGTTTTGAATTTTAATATATATTTTTTGTTTTTTGTTTTTGTAACATTTAATAATTGCAGGAAGTTGTGCCGCCTCTTATTATCTCCTCTGCTCCAATTCGTGTGTTTCTCATTTATCGAATTAGAGTCTGTCAAGAAGTATATACTTTTTAGGCCAGGTATATATATTACTTTTCAGCTGCTATTTTGCATTTGCATCCAAACCAAATTGAGTTGTTTCATTCTTCTTTCTTCTATTCTATTGACAATGATAATGATAGAATTGTCAAAATCTCAATTTAATTGATATTGAATGGTATAACATTAACAAAAAGTTATACTAGCACTTCGTTTGTCTTTCCAAAAAACGTTTTTCATATTTTCTACTATTTGGTACAATAAAAAACCGCAAGTCATGAGAAAACATTTTCTATTGTCAACGAAACACAAGCCCATTAAAGTGAAAAATGTTTTCCGGAATGACACATAATCTATAGATCACCAAAAATAAAGGACACACCATAATAAAGTCTCCCAATAATAACTTCTCTCTTGGTCCCATCTCTCTCCATAGACAGACTATTGATCGACGTTGATTGATGATTGATTTCCTCCATACGAGCGAACTAAAACGGTTTTTAAGTCTCAAGATGAGTAATGAACAAATTTCACAATGGAATAATCTGAAAGAACAAATCGTCTCAATAAAAATCTTCATGAACAAACTTCCCCATATTTCACGTAGATTCTGTACTAAAGATTTGTTTTTCTAATTGAGGCTCCCAAATGTCCCTAAAAAATAGAAATTCTATTCTCATTTGGGTTTCTTTGACTGAAAGTTTTGTTCATATATTTATTTTGAATTACATTGAAATAATAATGATTTATAATGTGAACCAAACAATTTTCTTACCCATTTTTAGGGTCGCAACTAAACTCAGGAGAGCTGAGTCAATTTTCCAAAATTAAAAAAGAAGAAAAAATTCTCAAAAATGAGTAACCTTTTAGAAAATATTTTGGCTACTTTTTTTTTTTGAAGACCCATGTTATCAAACTTAGCACAAATTTTGTTTGGCGGTCTCCTTTTGTTTATATATTTAAACTATTTTCTTTGCATTTCCTTTGTACATTTTCTGCCAAATTTTCTTATGGCTATTTTTATTTTGCTATCTTATTGTACATTTTATTTTCAAACCATGGTATATATATACACATAGTGGCACAAGTAGAAACTTTCTTAGTAGGGCCAAGCTAATTATATGAAAAATATATTTAACATATGTTATCTTCTGAAATATAATAAAATATTTATATCAAATTAATCTTTATATAACTCAAAAAATATAAATTTTTGTCATCTAGTACAAACTATCTTTTAAATCATATTGATCACAATTAATATTTTGTTAAACATTTTAGAAAAAAAAAATTTTGTTAAATAATTTTAAGATTTTTAGAAACTTGTTTGCATGTGGCTAGTAGATCTCTTTTTAAATCATTGACACTATTTTTATTTTGTACCAATCACAATAGGTATTTAGTAGCTATAAAAGAAAGTTTTGAAACATTTTGAGTCCCTAAACTTATGGATTTTGAAATTATTAGATTCCACATATAATGAATTTGAACTTATTAGATTCCGCATATATTGATTAACTACGAGAGAGAAAAAAAAAGATTCCATATTGATTATGATAGGGGATTATTCTTAGAACTTATTGAAAAAGCCAAGCCCTCATGTAATTATCATACGTCATATAAACTTGGTCTGATTATTGGTTAATTGAATTATTAATATCTTAACTGAATTATTATTTGTTTTTTATTCTTTTTTGATGAAACTGCTTCTCATTAATTTGTCTCAACTTTGTCATTTTAGCTTAAAATATATTTTAATCCCTCTAAATTTAGATATGCTGTAATCATATTTTGAAATCTTAATTTGAGCAGTTTTTATATAAAATTTTGAATTTATTATCAAACTCTACATTTTGTGCATTTTAAAAATTAAAGACAACAACATAAAAATAAAAGGAAACAAAAAAAGAGAGCAAAAGTGAAAATGAGATTGACCGATCCATGGTCCACCTCCATGGACTAAAAATGTACAAAATATCTGATGTACATATCGGGTACATATTATGCAAGTACTCACCAATGGAGAATATTGTGGGCCCAATTATTGATGTTGTAAATTTGATATCGTCTCCAATCAATGAATATTGCAAGTTTCACAGAGATGTTGATAAAGAAATGGGTTCTCTAAAAAACAAATGGCAATATTTAAAAGCCCGAAAGGCAAAGATAGAGTCAATCATTCAAGGAAAGCAACCAGATGAACAAGTTACGCTTTGGGTCCAAGATGCAAATATGATTGAAGCTGAAATACAAGCCATTGAAGGAAAATTTCAAATATGAATTATTTCTCACGTGCACACGTAGGAGAACTTGCTTCTAAGATGATAATAAAGGTGGAAGATCACTATAAAATGGAGTTACCTAGTAGTTTGGTACTTGATCCACCCGGAGAAACACTCTCAACAACAATATTAATAAGGGAAAGCACAGCTGAAAAAGTAAAGAAAGAAATTTGGGCATGTTTGTTGGATGATAATGACATAAGAAAGATTGGTGTTTACAGAATGGGAGGCATTGGTAAATTGACTGTCATGGAACACATCAATAATTCCCTATTAAAAGAGACAAGCAAGTTTGACAGTGTAATTTGGGTCACTGTATCAAAGTCGTTTAATGTTATCCAACTACAGCATGATATTGCACGCAAGTTGGACTTAGATCTCACAAAAGTTGAGGATGTAAGAGAAAGGGCAGCCAAGTTGAAGGAAAAATTGGAAGATAAGAAGAGGTTTGTGCTAATCCTAGATGACATGTGGGAAGCATTTCCCCTTGAGGAAGTAGGAATTCCAGAGCCTACCTCATCCAATGGATGCAAATTAGTTTTGACAACTCGACTTCTTGATGTTTGTCTAGGAATGAGTAGTAAGAATATCAAAATGGAGCTTCTTTCGAAAGAGGAGGCACGAAAGTTGTTTTTGGATAAATTGGATCGTGATGTTTTTGATACTCCAGATTTGAAAGCAATTGTAGAAGAGGTTCTTGAAAGATGTGCTCAGTTGCCTCTTGCGATCGTCACAATAGCTGCAAGTTTCAAACGCTTAATTCATGATTTCGAGTGGAGGGATGCACTGGAAGACTTGAGAACATCAGTAAAGGGGTCTAACAATATAGATAACAATATAGAAGCCAAGGTATTTAAGATACTAGAATTCAATTATGAGCGATTGAAAGTTGGGGAACTTCAACAGTGTCTCCTGCATTGTGCACTATACCCTGAAGACTTCAAGATTAAAAAACGAGAGTTGATAGAACATTTGATTGATGAGGGAATTATAGAAAGAAGGAATAGTAGGCAATCAGAGTTTGATAGGGGCTATTCAATGTTGATTAAACTTGAAAATGCCTGCTTATTAGAAGGTGGGGTTGACAAATATGACGAGGAAAAGTTTGTGAAGATGCATGATTTGGTAAGAGACATGGTCCTCCGAGTTGCAAGTCCTCAATTTAAGGTAGAAGGTCACTTGGGATTGGAGGATTTTTCCGATGAAGGAAAATGGAGAGAGGATCTTGTAAAGGCTTCTTTGATGTACAACAAGATATCAACAATCCCCCCTAATGCATCACCAATGTGTCCTAAACTTTCAACCTTATTGCTGCGAGGTAACTGGTCATTAAAAGATGTCCCAGATTCTTTGTTTGAGCATTTTCATGAGCTCAAGGTTCTTGATCTATCAAATACCAGTATTAAATCTTTGCCAAATTCTGTCTCTATCTTGGAGAATCTTACTACATTAAGGCTTGGAGGGTGTGAATATTTAAAGCATGTGCCTTCATTAGCCAAGCTTACAAAATTAAGGAAGTTAGACCTTGGGATAACAGGAATTACGGAAGTACCTGATGGTATAGAAATATTGGTCAACTTGAGATACCTCGATCTGAATGATCAGAATGTGCCGAAACTGCCACTTGGGATTTTACCTAAACTATCTCATCTCAAGTACCTCACAATTTTATTGGGATGGAAATCAGTAATACCGAAAGCAGAGCAGGTAGCAAGCTTGAAGAATTTGGAAACATTTGGAGGCCTATTTTCTGACATGTATGAGTTCAGTACGTATATCAGATCCTTGGAGAAAGGGCGACTTGCAAGTTACAAATTCAAGTGGGAAAGCCACATCAATTATTATTTTCTATTCCCAAACCAAGCGTAGTGTTCAAAATACTGAAGTCACGAAGCCCAATCAGGGGCAAAAAGGTAGTTTTACAAAATTGCAATATAAGTAGAGGAGGAGTCCTTTGTGCTCCCGAAAGACGTCCATCACCTACAGATTGATAGATGTAACAATTTAAGATGTTTATGCGATGTTCCATCTTTGAACCACGCAACTGAATTAAAGAAAGTATCTCTTTCAAGGTGCAAAGGAATAGAGCACATACTTTGTTCTTCGTTCTCTTGTTGTACCCTTCCTCTTCAAACTCCCGAGATTTTACTGCTTCAAATTTGGATAACTTGCGCGTATTGTTTAGGAAAGAGAAAGATGCATCAGCACAGGTCCCACCTCACAGCTTTTCCCGTCTCAAAATAATTGAAATAAGTGGTTGTGGGAAGTTAAAGAAGCTGCTTCCGCCTGGGTTGCTGCACAACCTGGAAGAGATTAAGGTCATCCAGTGTCATCAATTAGAGGAAATTGAAGAAGAAGAAAAAGAGGAGGAAGGAATGGAAACTACCAAAATCACTCTCCCCAGATTGAAGGAATTGTCACTGGTAAGACTACCGGAACTGAAGAGCATCTGTAGTAGCAGTAAAGTAATAAGTTGTGATTCTCTCCAAGAGATTAAGATAGAACGCTGTCCGAAGCTGAATAGACTCCATCTCTCTCTGCCCCTTCTTAATGGACAACTGTCTCCTCCCCCTTCTCTTAAACAAATTAAAGCAAAGGAGGAATGGTGGGAATCGTTGGAGTGGGACTGTCAAGACACTAAGAATGTCCTTCAACCCTTCTTTCGGAAGATTCAGTGAAAAACGTGAGCACATGTTTGATTTATCTTTTATGGACACATCAATCAGTTTGTTGCTTACCTATTTTCTCCTTATTTTGATTTATCTTTTTCTCTAAATTTGGTTTCTTTTCCTGTTTTGGTCAGATATAGGATAAATGGCCAAGTTGAAGCTGACATGAAATGTTTCCGCAGTGCATGCGAGCAAGGAGAACTTTACTCTCAAACATATTTCTGTTTGATTTTATTCTTTTTTGCTAATTATTATAAACGCTGTTGTATTATGAATGTGTGTTCCTCTTTGATTAAGTGAGACAATCTTCTGTAATAATTGATCCTCTGCATAATACTTATGAACTTTGTTGTGTTAGGAATGTGTGTTGTAGAATTGATCCTCTGCAATTCACACTTTCATACTTTCACTTGGAAATAATAGGACTTATGGTTTATGGATTGGCCATTTTTTTGCACCGCAAGGAGCTGTGTAAAATGTATTTGTTTAAGCATACTCAAAAGATGGTTACATTTCTTCTTTTCTTTTTTGGTTTACAGAAGAATTGTGTAATATGTTCATTACATTGGAATTTTATAAATGAAAGATTGATGCAAGTACTGTAAATTCTTATTGCTAAAGATCCTTGAAAGTAGAAATTGACCTATCAGAACAAGTATGTTTCTTCCCATCAATACATTGTAGTTTTGTTCTTCTCTTCTCTAAGACATCATTCAGTTCTGAAAATTTCCATCTCACGATCTTGTTCCATTCTGATTCATGCTTGGGAAAGACAAGTTACTGTTCTGTTCTCTTTGGATTGTGAGTGGGATTTATTTTTTCTTCATGATAGTACTTTTAAGATATCTAACTATGTTAGACCAACATTTGTGCTACTCTGATGCTAGCTTCTCTACATATCAGTTTGTGTAATCTTCACTGCCTTAGCTGCTTTAGAAGTCAACTTGTCACTGCATCTCCATTGGTACATGCCTGGTGGTCAACTCATCTATGCAGGTGTTAATATAGTTCTTCATGCATTAGTTGTTCAACTGAGTATCCAAAAGCACAATCTCACTCAGCTTTCCTCCCCAAAATCGGCTTCAACAGCTCAAGCTGCTTCCCTCATCCATTGGCGTGGTCTCGCCGGTGGCGGTGGTAACCTCTCATTCCCTTTTCTTTCTTTACTCCATGCTTGGTTGCTGAGAAAAAATTCAGGAGAAAAAAAAAAATTTAAAAGAAAGTAACTTTTCGTTAAAATGTATCCATGATTTAACGTATCGTTTCATTTGTATACTTGGGTTTTGTTTGCTTGCTATGTTTGTGTGTTATAATGTTTGTTTGTGAAAATTTTATTTGGGATTTTGAGGTATTGAATTTGACCCATGTGGTATTCAATTATCAGATTGCTCTGCTAATGTTATAGTAAAAAAATTTAGGTGAAAATAAGAATTATAACGGTAAAGTTACAAAAGGACTAACTTTGTTTGTTTAAAATTTTGTGACTTGTGAGGACTAAAAAAGAATTTTTCAAATTTCAAGGACTACAATAGAATCTAACCCAGATTTTAGTTGCCAAACGTATATTTTTAGCTGAAGTTTATTTCTTTATTTATATTTGTGAGTATTTATTTTGAGCATAATGCAGATCATCATGTTCATGGACCTCCAAAGGTGAACTTTTGGCAGGACCCAATGAGCCCATCTAAATGGAAAGAAGAACATGTAAGTCCTTTCTTTTTTAATTTTTTGCAAGGCTTGCTCTACTTATTTAGTTTACAATGGGTTTGCTAGTTGAGCCATTGAGATTAAAAGAGTGTGGATTACTTTTTCATGGTGCTGGAGAAATGTGCCATGTAACAGATGTATGTCACTAGACACTAAACTGTGCTTCTGTTGAAAAGAAAAGGATTTTTATAATAATGATGCTATACATATTGTAATGGTTGGTTACTTTGTTTTATTAATATTTGATATGTTAGGTGGATGAGCTCTAGCTCAAACGGTACATTTTCTCTCAATAAGAACAGTTTGGAGGGTAATGTTGGGGTTCTAGACCAACTGAGTTTGTGTGCAAATTACCAATTAAAATATGAAATTAGTTATATCTCTTCTATCTTTTGACTTCTCAAAAGAAAAAGAATTATCTCTTCTACATTTTTTGTTCTCAACTACATTGGTCGTTGGAAAGACTTGTGAGAGAGTCACTGTGATTTCCAGGAAAAAATTCCTAATGCTAGGTAGAATGCATTTAGGGGAGAGAGAGGGATGTCCTGGATCCTTCTATCCTCCAAGTAAAGAAAGCTTTACATTTGTAATAATAAGGGGTGAACATATTTGAGGTTGGGATCGACGGAATTGTAGTGAGAGAGGAGGTATATTCAACCAAGAATTGAAATAGAAAAGGGGATCATTTGAGTAACAGTCTTATTAAAGAAGATTCTGGGTTGCCGACTTCAATAATTCACGCATAGTACTACCTTTGTGTTGTTTGTCAATCTGATTGAAGACCTGCTTTGTTTATTGTTAATGGAATGATTCACTTAGTTTTTTTTTTTTTAAATAATTATCTTTTGCAGTTTGTGATTGTCTCTTTAACTGGATGGGGTTTACTTTTCTATGGAGGTTACAAGTTTTTCACCAAAGGCAAAAACGACAAGAAAGAAGAGGTTTTTTGCTCTACCTTTTGATTTATGATCTTTGTTTGTTGCGTACGTATGCTATGATTTTGCTTATCACGTTATTCATTCTAAACAAACTTTTGATATTGTAGCAAATGAACGAAACTCAAGTCTTAATTTCATTACAATAGTTGCTCATACTTTTTTTTTTTTTTTTTTTTTTTAAAAAAATTTTTAAAAAAAGCCCACTATAAGTATACAAAGGGACAATTAATCATACTTTGTTAGGGATGCAACTTCTTCCTTGTGATACTCTGTATTCTAGTATGATAAGCAACCAAGATAAAATTTACCTGCATACAATATATCTCTGTCATCTTCATCAACGTTTTTGAGCATTCTTGGCTCCTATGTCAAAGGCTCTGTAGATTTCTGCATTGGTGGTTAGACATTCCTAATTCTCAATTTTATTCTTCGGCCTAAACTTTCTATGCATAACAAGTTTTGGAGGTCAATCTGGAGCTAAAAACCTGGCCATGTTAAAAGATTATTGTTTGTTAGGATTGTCATGGATCACATGATTGTTTATTCATCCCACCAATTTGATTTGCTAGGGCATTTAGCACTTGCTATACAGGTCTCATTAATTGTACAATGTGTATTTTAATGGTATACTTCATGTACCCTAATCACCTGTTAAGATGTTCATTTTTTTACTGGACAAATTATGCTTCTCTAAAAGATTTTCAATATTCTTTTTTATTTATTTATTGGCACTGACTTGCCATGCCTCTTTGCAGAAAGTTGGAGAACCATCACACTAGATTTTCTGTGGCAGTTCTATATGCAAATAAAATCCTTCGCATGGCTTAACGATCTCTGGAATGAGGATGTTTGCCCTTGTATTTTCTGGATGAGGATGTTTTGTTGTGTAATGAGACATGCTAGTTTTTGAGCTCTGCTTTGGTTGTACGTGACTCCAAAAAATGATGGGTTTTGAATACTAGCACCTCTCTCTCTCGCTCATATTGTTTTTTAGCGGCTATTCACAAATAGTTCAGGATCGACTCTATAAAATGTTTGTTCGTTTATTTAACAAATGAGTCAAAATCAAGTTTAAGTTTAGGCTCGACTATTAAACAAGTCAAGTTCAAATATAATAATGTGTTGATGAAAAAACTTGTGAATATAAGGCTCAATTTATGTATATATAAACTTATATGTTTATACGTCTAAATGTATAAAAATATATTTATTTATATAGAGTTTGGATTGTATAAGTTTATAAGTAAGTTCGTAGCATTTGTTCGTTTATGTAGTGAATGAGTCAAAATTAAGCTTAAGTTTAGACTTGACTATTAAATAAGTTGAGTTCAAATATAATAATGTGTTCGTGAACAAACTAGTGTGTATGAAGCTGGATTTATGTATATATAAAATTACATGTTTATATGTATAAAAAGAAATTTATTTATACTTGAGTTAGGGTTGTATAAGTTTATAAATAAGTCTATAAAATATGAAATTATTTGTTATTTATTGATTAAATAGATAGTCAATTTTGTAGTAAAATTATATATAATAATATAAAG
>BKZX01016085.1:0-10617 GCA_014362285.1 Fagus crenata
AAATTCAATCTCAAAAGCTGAAAACCTTTACCAGCTGTATATCTTGCTGCGAGACTCTTCTAACGGAACCGCTCGACATTTTTGAACGCAGAGAACCGAAACCGAAAATCCACACGCTCTGTTCGTATAACAACGCTAATGAAGAATATTCGAATTGAATGAAGCTTATTTTTCAGGCTGATTCTCCTCCACTTGCAGCTTAAAAAACAAAATCATACAAAAAAAAAAATAATAAATAAAAAAAGAAATTTTCGTATATTTAAATAACGCTGATCTGGCTTTCATAATTTTTTTTTTTTCGATACAAAAAGAAATAAACATAAAATTAAAGAGTTTGACTGTGTGATTAAAGGCACAAAATTTGGAGATATTTTTGAATTGATCGAACTTACCGGAATTCGAGAGAGAGGAATGAGAAGGTGACGAAGCATGCGTTCGCTTTTGATGGTGGAAGGCTTTGATATAAAGCTTTTAAGTTTGGGGTGGGTTGGCAAAGATGAAGGTGGATAGCGTGGGATGTTGACACGTGGAAGAGTGGGGACTATTGATTAAGAGATCAGGTGAGTTGGATCATCATTATTACCATCTGATCAGTGATTCATGTATTTGGCTGCGGGTGCTGAATCTTATTTTAACATTGTGTCACACTTCTAGTTTTTCACGTCATTAGCCCGCATGTTGAAAGATAATTTTCGCTTGTATTTGATATTTTGTTGGAATAATTTTGTGGTTATGCAAACTAAAGAGAATGATGACTTTGAGTTACACCAAGTCTGAAACCAAATTGATTTATTTTTTTATTGTGATCGTTCAACGACAACACGATTCCGTTGTCTTCAAAATCAAAAGAGAAATGGGCTCGTTGAGAAACAGCCCTATGGCTTAGTGAAAGGGTTAGTAACTTTATGTTGACTTTCTAAATTTGTTTAGTATGTAAACTAATAGAGCCATATGACAAACGATAATTTGTATACGTCATTTATATTCGACATGTGTCAGATTTATTGTTTATATATTTGCATTTAATTATTGAATAAACGAGTTTCCATAAATTATAGGTACTATTCATTTAGTCTTCTACCTAAGTAAGGTTTTAATGAATTGATTCATTTAACCTTCCTTCTAGGTAACTGTTTTAATGAATTTTTTAATCTATATCTGATACCACGTCTGTCACGACCCAAATCCGTAATATGATTCGGAGTCGGACCGGCATGCTAATACCAAACTTGTGCCCGATATTAACACAAACCATCTAAAAGGAGTATAAATTTTTTTCTTCTTTTCTCTTTTCTCTCATTCTGATTCTTTAACTTCTTCTTGGGTTGGGAACTCCTATAATATAATAACATACTCCTTTACAAAATAACTGAATATAATAGTCCACCTAAAGGAAGTGATAGTAGTCAGAGCATCTATAACTGTTTATACAAAATACATCAGTATGTGGACATAATAACTCTAATACAGCGGAAGACTATCGAAACATATACATCACTTCTGCTTTATATACATAAAAACTCAAAACATCTAAGACTAGTTCTAGATACCACAAAATTGCTCCTCCATCCTGAGACTCTTGGCTGCACCATAGGATATTCCTGCAATCTGAGCAACCCACTTTGCTCAGGAAGGGAGACGTGACATGAAGATTTAACAGTATGTATGAATGCATGATAAACAGAATAATCTTTATGGATATGACTTGCGTATAAACAGTTCATGCTAAAATGATTTCATGAATTTCTTGAACATATATGTTTCATACTGATGAACATAACATCTGATAACTTGTAAGGCATAATATAACTATTGAAGTTTAGCAAAAATAAAAAATAAAAAAAAATAATATAACTATTGAAATCTGAACATATAGCATGATTCCTTTATATGTAAACTAAACATGTTCCCTTAAACTGTTCTGAAGAGAAAATTTATCTCATACTCTTGCATAATATAGCAAAAACTATATGAAACATGAAACATGTAACTGTATTTTATCTTTAAGACTATGCCCCTCGTGACCTTACTGGTGCCATGTCTACAGGGTATGAAACCCCTCGTGGCCTTCTTGCCAGTCTACAAAGATCCGAAGATTCTCTCGTGGCCTGGGTTGCCATATCTTCAGGGAATACAACCCCTCGTGGCCTTACTTGTTGCCGGTCTACAAGGAATAAAACCCCTCGAGGCCTGCTTGCCATGTCTTTAGGGCATACGATCCCCTCGTGGCCTTGGATTGTCAGTCTACAGGGCATCACACTCAAAACTGTTTTAGTTGTTCATAATCATATCATGCTTGTTTATTTTTCAATCTCTCTCTTGCCTTACTAAGACAAAATTCATAGCATATCCACAACTTGTTTCTAAAATCTATCTTAACTGTACTAACTCAAAACTATTTCTAAATCAATGCACGTTTTCTTTATAAACAAGTATCAAACTGAGTTTATGGAAAGCTTTGATAAAACATATATAAATATATTCTTAAAATATGGATTATTAAATTTTCATGGCACATTCCCTTACCTCAGTCCAGTAGCTGGATTCCAAGAGTTTCAAGCAAATCGCTTCACCTATCCTCCCTTAATTATCCTAAAACAAGTATAGGAGCTAAGTTAACTTTAACTTAATCTTAGTTTTAACTTAATGCCAACCTTAACTCATAATAGATTAATCATCACTTATGATCATAATTTCTCTTAACTTATCTTAACTAATCTTTACCAAACCCTTATTACGCCTCAAAATCATATTCAAGGCATCCATATAAATCAAACATCAAAACATGGCTTCTTTAGAAAGCATACATTAACTTAGTACCCTCACATTCGCACATTAATTCATAGTCATGAATTTATTAGAAACAAAAGACACTAAGGCTCCTGCTATTATTTCAGCTACTAAACAATCAAACCAAGGCATACAAAATTCACTCATATAATATTTTAAGGTGTTTTGATAACTCAAATATATATATATATAAATAGAAGACATAGTTTTAAATTTTAAATTTTTCAAGTGATATGATGCATTCACAAGAGCATTAAACGCACAAAAACAATAATTTTAATCGTTGTTAAACACTTTTAAATAAAAATGGATAATAACAAATTCTTTTAAATCAATCTCTTACTACTAAAAAACATCTTAATAAAATATATTTCTCTAAGAGATATTAAAACAATTAGTTTAATTTAACGATTAACACCAATTTTTTTTTTTTTTTAAAAAGCAAACGTCTTTAAATCTTATATTATATAACGCCAAAACAAAAAATATTTTTTCTTTTAAAAAAAAATCAAATTCATTCTTCTATTACTAATGGACTTCCTTCAAATATTTACTTCTCTAAGAGAAATTAAAAACCAAACTTCTTTGAAAACAACGCCTAAACACAAAAATTTATCTTTAAATTAATTCATATTAGACTTTCTTCAAAAATTAACAACCAAACACCCAAAAAAAAAAACATATAATACGGAAATTCTTTGAAAACAACAAAGAAAAAAAAATCAATAATTTTTTTAAAAAGCCGCAAACATAAAAAATCTATCATCAACAATTTTTTTTTTTTTTATAACAATAAAAAATAAAAAGAATCAAACGGTAAACACCAAATTTTTTTATTTGTTTAACAAGAGTATTACTAATATGATTAGATCTGCCAAGTAACACCATGCTTCAAAAAAATAACTAATATGATTTAAGTTAACATGAGGACTTACAAATTCAACGAAA
Organism: Fagus crenata; assembly: GCA_014362285.1. Lineage (NCBI taxonomy): Eukaryota > Viridiplantae > Streptophyta > Magnoliopsida > Fagales > Fagaceae > Fagus > Fagus crenata. The sequence goes on from BKZX01016085.1 coordinate 3,739, forward strand.
CACAATTCACAAGTTTTGCTTTTTACTTAACAACAATCCCAATCAAGGTTTCTCTCTCTCTCTCTCTCTCTCTCTTCCTTCTTGATATTATGTGTTTTAGATTCAAGCACCATGTGATTTTTATATTCTTATTTAAAATTATACAATCTTAACGCACTAGATAAATCATCAACTACTATAATTTTCATATTGTTTCATCTTAGAAAATTCTATTTTAATAAAATTTTAATACTTTCTTGAGAGACCCAACTTTTAGAGATACAGTTCAAGATTATCAAACAGAATCTGATGAGAAAGTTTAACTGTATACACCCTAAAATGATTTATATTTTTCCATGTGCCTATATTGAGAGTTTAAACTTTTAACACATTAATTTTTGTAAACTTTATCATTTTCTAATGGTGGATCTGTTCTAATAGCTCTTTTACTTTGAAATGCATGTACTTTTTGTGTTTTAGATGACTCTTTTAATGGGTTAGAAAGATCTACAATACTATTCAATTCTAATTTCAAAGGAGTGCTTAAATTAAATTTTTTTAAAAGAAAAATAAAAGTAGAAATTATATATTTAATTCTATTGATTCAATCTCACAAGAGGAATTGAATATGTTCCACACCAGAGACCGCTCTCTTCACCTGCTTGGTTTTTAACCTTGGCTGTGAACCCGTTGAGGCCACCCAAGTCATGGATCTTTGGCTTTGGCTCTAGAAAGTGAGTGATAATCAATTTTTTTCCCTTTCTTTACTATCTTTCTTATCAACAATTTTTTTATTGCTTAATATTAGTTTAATATTATTTGTTTCATTCAATTTTTTGTTTTTCATTTTTTGCGCATCTATATGTTAGAATAGACAAATTATCTTTTTTAATTTATTTTTATTTATTTAAAAACATAGATTAACTTCCTACGTAATAAAGATTTTAATTTGATATTTCAGAAACTTGAACAAACAGTTCTAAACTAAGATAATTTACTTTTTTTTTTTTTTTTTGATAATCAAGATAATTTGCTATCTATAGCAAACCATCAGAGTACATAATATGTTTACCAACACAATGTCATCACTCAAACAAGTTACTTAATATAAGAGACCAACATCCTTCATGCCGACAAATTCAGAACATAAAAAAAAATTATGTACAGCAAAATAATTGACAAAAATATATCAACTCACACTCATTACTCTAGCATCAGTTCTTATGATAATTACCATACCTTTTTCGAGATTTAGTTGGATATAAATTTATTTTTTTATGATTTATTTTTTCTTAAGTTACTTATTAGCATCATGAGGCTATAGTGTTGAGTTGTGTAAAGTACTCAAGGAAAAAAAGAGAGGAAAAAGTGTTGAGTTGATCATCAACAAGAACATAATAGTAAAAGTCTTCAAAATGTATCTCATTTAGCTTTGTAAAAACACTACAACAAAATGCACCTATTACAACAAGAGTTATTACAACAAAAATGATTATTGTGGTAATACACGTACTATTACATCAATTCATTAGATTTCGTTGCAAGAGTTACTTAAAAACTGGTAATTTATTACTTCAAAAATAAGTTGTTGTAATAGGTTGTAAAACATCATTGCAATAAATCATTATGTAATTTATTGCAATGAAGTTAGTGATTGAAGCATAGTTATGAATATTACAATAAGACATTTTGTTGCAATAGGAAAAATATGATATTACAACAAGATGCTTTGTTGCAATAGAAAAAATATAATATTATAACAAGATGTTTTGTTGCAATAAGAAAAATATGATATTACAACAAGACATTTTGTTGCAATAAAAAAAATATAATATTACAATAAGACGTTTTGTTGTAATAAGAAAAATATTATATGAGAATATGAGAATAGAGTGTGAGAAAAATATAAATTCAACTATCACCTTAAAGTAGGCCCAGGCCCAAGCCCAAGCCCATGTGTTTCGTTGAAAAAAAAAAAATTCACCTTGTGTACAAAAGGATTTTTCTAATTTTATTTTTCCAATTCTCTCAATCTCTCTCCAAAACACACTCCTATCTCCCCACTCCTACCTCTCCACAGTTCCAAAAGCATCATCAATGGCCATGGAAATTTTCGGAAATGGCTTGGGCTTTTCCAGATCTGGTAAGAAGTATAGCTAATTTCTCCCTCTATTTTTCACTAATCTCTTACACTCTCTCTATTTGATATTCTTACTGCAACAATTTGTCTATTCCTTTGCTGCCAACTATTAATGGAAGTTACACCTTGACTGATCGAGTCAACAAGAAAAACAATTACCACAACCATACATGGAACCTTATGCTTGGAGTTGTAGTTCAAACACTATAACTTTTGGTTTGAACCATGAGTTTATGGTGAATTCTAAAATGATAAGAAATGGGTCTGCTTCATCTTCGCCTTTGGTTTTGGACACTGAGAGAAGTCAGCTTGTGGAGGCTCGGTTGAAGTCGAACCGTAAAGGGGCGGTGGCTGAGAGAACTGTTGCTGCTTTGAGGAGTCACTGTCAGGCCGAGAGGCGGCGGAGAGCCAGGATTAATTCGCATCTCGATACGCTTCGGAGCTTAGTACCGAGCGCCATGAAGGTTAATTATTTAAATATTCTTCATCTTATTCTTATTGCTACCTCAACTTTCAATTTGTATATGATAATGCTGCTTTAGTGTAACTTAATTAGGGATTGTAAATTTTATAAGAATTGGATACTTCATTTGAAAAAAGTTTGGTATATGTGCTGTTTGGTTGGTAAATGTTTATAGTGATTGTTAATTGTGCTTCTAGGGTTCTAGCTTGAACTTAGTACTATAAGGTTTTTTACTATTCTTGCATATTTAAGATTTTGGGCTATAATTTAATTTCAATTTGAGGGGATGTGAATTCGTTACATTTGAATCATGTGTGTGGTTATGGTTGTGGTTCTTCAATTAAAAGATGGAATTAAGCTATAGTTTGGTTTTGGAAGTGCTTGATTGGCTGTGGATGTTTCCAGATTGCTATTAGCTTTTTTCCTTCTTGTTAGAATCTTGCAGTGTATGCATGGCATCATGATACAATGGCTATTTAACATTGGTATAGTAGCTTTAGCATTATGTACTGATAGTAACATTACTCTGTCTGATATTTCTTGCTTTTATGAATTATGAGACTCAGCTGTTGGTGCCAATGAATGCCACTGTAATTGACAATCTAAACTCACAGATGGACAAAGCGTCATTGCTTGCTGAAGTAGTCAGCCATTTGAAGGAACTAAAGAGGAGTGCTGCAGAAGATTTCTGGTGAAGAGAATTTTCATGAACCATCTCGTTGAAGTTAAATTTTTGCTACTCACACACACAAAAATCCACCTACAATTAGCTGGTTATAAATCTTCATTTTATTAAATTTGTTAAAGTGACTTGTCCCCACAAACACTGTTGCTTCTTTATACCAATTGTTTAAATGTTTTAGTTGATTTTTTGCTTTTCACATCCAATAATCCACCCACATCTGAATAGTTATAAAATGTTACAATGACTTGTTTCCACCAGTCACTGGTTCTTCTTTATGCCAATTGTTAATATATTTTAAGTCTAATTTCACATTTAATCCTCAACATTTGTTTTATATTTCAAAATGATCTTTACCCTTTTAAATGTTTCATTTCAATTCTTAACATTTATCTCATATTTCAAAATGATATTTATCATTTGAAATGTTTCATTTTAGTATTTATACTTTCATATTAACTATAGTTTATTAAATATTTGTAGGGGACACCTCCGCACACTTGATTTCTTATTTTATCTGATAACTTTCCATGCATAAAGTTGCATTGGTTCTAAGAAGAATATAACACTTCATCATGGTTGTAACTCTTCATGGAAAGGCATGTGGATCTCTTTAGAAAAGGGCAATACTCATGCCATTCTCTTAAATTTTCTGGTTCACAGGAATTCTTATTGGGAACCACTTTTTCTAATAAGAGGCAAAGGATTTCTATATTTAATTGTTCAACTTCATCTTCATTAGAAGATTTCTGGTGAGTATATGATTTGTTAATGATGGTTTACATCTCTTGTTAAGTCAATTTTATGTCTATATGGGTTATCAAAAAAATTTTATGTCTATATGCATTGGCATACGGGTGGTCCTACAGACTACAGTGACTGATTGTTTTATCTCGTTTGCTGTATAAATGAGTCATGATTATTTATATACCAATGTCTAGTGTTGCCTGTATTCTAGAGGGGCTAAATATGACGAAATTGTTGCAACTAAAGTCATTGATTTTTAAGCTTGATGCAATTTATATTGGAAAGTTTTATTACTGATGTCAATGACAGAATTAGAACGTAACCAATGGAAGTTGTTTTCTGTTTTCAATAAGTTTGCTTTCACTGCATTTTCTTTAATGCAATCTAGCTAGGTACTGATTGCTTAGTATTTGGAAAAGCGAAAGATACCATTATTATCTTTAATCATAGTGACTTCTACCTATGCTGTGGCCCTTATGGTAAATGCCTAAAACATTGTCTTCCAATCCTTTATCTCTATTAGGACATCTAATGTGTACTCTATTCTTTGTTGTTCTCAAGAGGATGATAACCCCAAGGACCATTGGAAAGAGGATGATAACCCCAAGGACCATTGGAAAGGGATAATAGCAAGAGGTCTGAAATTAAGAATCAAAAAGTCGGCAATGATCCAGGTAAGCGTATGCGCATGCATAAGTTGGTTGTGGAAAAGATGTGTGGGAAAACTTTTAGTTTACTGATAATCTACTAGGCAATCAATCAATTAAGGTTATCTTAGAAAATTAATCATGGTCAAAGATAGATCTTGAAGTGTCCGTTTTAGATTTGGCCTATGCTTGTTCTTAAATGGTTACACCTTGCCTAATTAAATCAAAGCAGAATTCTTTGACAAAGACGACTTAATTGTAACTCAGTGGTGCTAAGCATGTGTTATACTGACTTCTTTGTCACCAAAGCACCTTATATGGATCACTTACAATTTGGAATCAAAATCTGTCTTATTGGCGAAACTCACAATACACTGCAGTTCGCTTCTTCTATACTTTAAAGTAAACTCAAGTGCATGAAATTAAAAAAAAAAAAACAAGGATGGAGATGAGAGAAGATACGAAGATTATGAACGAATAATTACCATTGATGTCTACTTTTTTTTCTTGTTTTTTACTTTAATTTTAAGATTGAAATGTGAGGCAATATACAACACTCCCTGCAGCCAAATTTGGGACCTTCCATCTTGAAGGATTTGTGATTCACAATCCATAATAACTATGGCTCTACAGTGGCCTTTTGGCTGAGTCTCCATGATCCCTTGTTGATGACATAAGTGGAGCGCGTTCTTGAAAGCAGCAAAAGGGGACTCGACCCAATTGTGACCGTGAAGCACCTATGATTTTGCAGCAACAAAATTACCATTAAAAAATCCCTAATTAAAAATAGTTTGTTCTGCATCAACCAAATTAACACATTGCCCAATTTCACCAGCTCACTTATCATATTGATATGGTCAAACAAAAGGAGCTAGCACAGTACGCTACGATTCAATTAAAAGTTGGAAAACTTTAAGGATACACTCAAATCCACAACTTACTAAAATGACAAATAGAAAAAATCACAAAATTAAATCAATACCAACATCAGAGCCCTATGATATATTTTTCATCATTTGTGCCATAACAATTTTTTGGAATAATCATTTTTTTTTCTTCGTTAAATTGATGGAAATAGTAATATGAAGGGAGTAAAGTGTTTATTATGCAAAGTTACTGGGAAAAAATTGCTACGTTTTAATCTAATGTAGGGAGTTTGCAACTGCCCTATATCTAAGGGCATAAAAATGCAATTTGTCCTATTTTTTTTATTTTAAAATGGTGAATGAGAAGTGAATTGAGATTGAAAAAGGAGACTTTTCAGTTTTGGGGTTCTTTTTTTGGCACTAGAAAATGAGTAATGCAAAATATATTATAAGTAAAATGCATTTTACATAAACCAATAAATTTTCCACACTACCTTTTATTTACAAAATGCATTCCAATTAATAGAAAGATGTAAAATGCATTTTTTTTTTGGGAGAAGACTCAAACACATAGAGTCTTCTACATGATAGAAATACTTTCACGTCTGCCAATTTCCGAAGCAAAGAAAATATAGTGTAATAATGGTATCATTTAAACCTTTAATAGGATGAAATATTTTCTTAGGAAAACACAGTAAAATTCCACATAATTTTCATTTGTTTGCTTTCATGCCTTAGGAAATAGAAGACAAGATAAATAACATCATTCTACTCACAAGAGTGATCACTTGAATGACACGTTACCATAGATTACTCAACACTATATATGAATCTTGAATTGAATCACAACTTGCATAAGAAAATAAGAATTAGCATATATATCCCATGACTTAAGAAATAGTACTAGTTAAAACTCCATAAACAAATTTTTGTCTGATTGATAATGACACATTCACTTGCCAACTAAGACTAATCATTCCATGGAATTAGTTATATGCACACCATACTCCTTCATTACCCATAGGCATATCTCACGTTTAGTAGTACTCATAGACATAGTAAACAAAGCCGGTGATCCTTTGTATTCTACATGAGATTCTTTTTTCGTCTTGACTAAATCTATACTATTTCAGGGAAAATCATCTCGCGGAATCTCTCATCGTTAACATCAAAACACAAAACGGATGCATGGAATTTACTGATATCATTCAAGTCCCATTTAATCTAATGCAAAGCTCCATTAACAAATAGGCATGACCTCTTTTGAATATAAGCTGGCATTTCAATTATATTTAACTAGTTTACGACTTTGTGTTTAGTTTACTCTAATATCTCAAACTATCAAAATAAGAATA
>BKZX01016114.1:0-10588 GCA_014362285.1 Fagus crenata
ATAACTAGATTGCCTATCATTCAGCTGCAAGTCTGCAACTTGTATTTGGGTAATCTTTGTATTTTATTGAATATCGAATTATTCAAAATGCTACCAAACAACACATGGCAGAGAGAGAGAATATCAACCAGATTTTATCCACGCATCAAATGGAGTGGAACATGATATCATTGTCTTGTACCAACTGTGTCTAATTTTTATAGTAGGACAAGGATCCTCTCCAAGTATTATTTTATAAATTGTGGTTACTATTATCTATAAATACGAACAGACTTAGAAATTGTAGATAATATCATCTACATTTTAAATGATGAAATAGTAAATTAAAATGATGGTGTGAAATATAAAAGCCAAATTTATCAATAGGGGAACAATACTATTTGGTCTGTTTCCTTTGAATGAACATATTTTAGTGTATCTTTTGTGACTTTGAGGTGTGTCGTGGGCCTTATGGCATTGCATGGCACCTATGTGAAGGCAGTTATTGACTTATTTCTATCTCTTTTTCTTTCGTTTTCTCAATATTTTTTTTTGGGTTAAATCATCTTTGTTCTATGATCGTCATTTTTATTAGAAGGGAAAAAAAGAACCAAATAGACACATGAATGATGTGCAATGTGCAATATTGCTGAGGATTTCGATTTGATCACATGAACTTAATTAGTTTCTCCCATGACAATAATCAAGTACTAATGTTTATCGTCATACATGCAAACATCCTTTTAACATATAGAGAAGAATGACCCCGAGAGAGGGAGGAATAAAATTGGAGCACGAAGTCACCCTCGCAACATTGCTTGGAAAGAGGGAGAATTTTTAGTTTAAAGTTTGAAAAATTCCTCTATTATATATGTAACATGTTACCTTTGTGCTTATTTAATATTTCTTGGTTCTCAAAGTTTACTCATTAAACATATTTAGTTTCTAAAATTTGAAATGAATATTTTTAGTCCCTAAAGTTTCAAAAATGAACATTATTGATTCTTCGGTCCAATTCCATCAATTTGCTTGTTTATGTAACTAACGAAATGATGCTGAAACATATTTTAAATGATAACAACAGCTTATTTTTTAATCAAAAAATTATACATAAACAAATAATCAATGGATTGACCAAACCCACATAAAACAAATATACCCTACCCGTCAAATTGGTCCCTCCTCTGCCTCCTCTACGCAATCCTCAAGTGCCTGTGATTTGGTTGGATAATCTCACGCCAATCATTTGGCCTTTTCGTTGTATAACACAAGGCAATTACCATCTTATTTATGTGAAAAACCTTAATCTAAAGCAAATAATAATGGAGAAATATTTAGAGAGATAGAGAAGAGATAGTGGAGGCTAGGTTTTTCACGTGGTTTGGCTATGTGATTACATCTTTATTATATTCTCTCTATATGATATTTTGGATGATTACAATGTGTTGTAAGGTGTCTTATTTATATATAAGACTACTCATACAATTCTCATATCTAACCTATGTGAGATTCCTTAACAATTACTTTCTTATCTTTGAGAAAATTTCACATTCTCTTTGTTTTCTCTAATTTATTATTGAATCATTTTGCTTGCTAATTTATTTTCTTTTCGAAAACCCAATTCCTTGCATGATTTGTTACCCAGATAATTAGAGGGTTTCGGTTTTTTGGGTATGTAAAGATTTAATCTTGAGTTAATAATTAATCTAACTATCTTTTTTTTTTTATATATGATAGAAATTCTAATCTAAACTCACACACACTAATATTTGAAGACCCTGAGGATTGAACCCACACCCTCTTAGAGGAGTGAGGCTTTTTGGAAAGGGGGATTACCACTGGGCCGAATACCCAAGTGGCATTAATCTAGCTATCTGGATATGAGTGACATGGGTCATAGATTTTTTGCTTATTTATTTATTTATTTATGTATATAGGTGAGGCCAAGGGCGGAATCGTGAATTTTTATTGGAAACAAATCCAATTTTTATAAGTTAAATCTTTAAAATTAGATAGTACCATAAATCTTTTATTAATCTTACATTTTATACTATAAAGCTTTTATTAAATAAAAATTTGCAGGGTCAATAGCCCTCCCCCACCCTTAGGCTGTGGTTCCGCCCCTAGGTGGGGGCTAACTTGAAGGCTGGCTACAATTCTTGAATTTCTCATTCATCAGCATTTTCAAATCTTAGGTAATGGATCGGACTTCAAAGAACTTCTTTTCTTTACAGAATTCATGTTGGTCTCACTGTAAATAAATTTGGCAAAGGGTGGGCTTTTCTAGATATCGATTGTCTGTTGAGAATGATGGATTTGCAAGAAATTCTAAGTCGGAATTGGGAACACTGGAACAAATTGTTTCACAACTATAGGCAAACAAATTAATTGAATTGGACGGAATAATCAATAACGTTCATTATTGTAACTTTCAAGGTTGTTAAAATCGGGATCTTACGTAGGATCGCTGGAGGGACTTCGTAGATTGTAAGATATTATTGTTGGAAAAAGTTGGAGGGACTTTTAGTTGACTTTATCATGTTGGAAAAAGTATAAAAACATATTAATAATGGCTTTGTATGTTAAATGTTCATTAGAATTATGATATTATCCATAAAAAAAATAAAAAATAAATAAAGAGTTTTGCTTTAAGATAATGTAATTCATACCATACATGACGTTGATACATCGCTATTCGCTACATCTATAGTGACAAAAGATATATGTTTAATTCTCAACACAATTTATCCAAAAAGTTAATAAGGAATTACTAATTAGTTAGCAATTAAGTACAAAATAAGTGAATAGTGAAAATTATATTAAGTAGCAACAGTACATAAGTCATAAGCTAAACATTTAATCATCTATTCTAAGATTCCTATCATCATAATCATCATAATCTAAATCTAAAGAATCCATTTCATCATCATTGTCTTGACCAGCATCAGCATCCATAGGTAAATCATCAAAATCCTTATATCTCTCAAATCCAAACAGTGGACCGCTGTCATCATCAGATTCGTCACTAACTTGATGAACTGTCATATCTTTTTCTTTTTCAGTAGTTCTAATGCCCTCATCATCACCTAACTGGCAGTAACACAGTGTGTAGGTTTAGGGATTTTGGTATTTAGATTTTGGGAGCTGAGTATTGTGTAGGGTATAGTTGGATTTTAATTGAGAATAGAGAGGGATTTTTTTGTCATTTCACAAGTTTTTTGGGCTAAAAAATTGGTTTTAATTATTTGGGCTATTTTTATCTATTAGGCCCGTATACTTCTCATCAACCCATAATTTAAATTGGCCCAAATAGCATGTTTAGTGGGATTGGAGTAGGATCGTAAGATCCTACCAATCCTATCGATCCTACTGTCGATCCTATTGGGGTGTGCGATTCTACCTCGATCCGGCTATTTTTCGAAATGTGGGATCGTAACGATCCTGATCTCGATTTTAACAACCATGATAAGTTTACATACTAAAAGTATTCATTTTAAATTTTAGAAACAAAAAAATGCACAATAAATAAATTTTAGAGACCAATGCATTTTAATTAACCTTGAAAAAACTATCATTATTTTTGCTATAGTCAAATTACTCTCCATCTTTCTTACTTTCCATTATTAATTTTAAATGGGTGCAAAGATGAGGATTAGTCTCATCTCAATTTGTTCCAGTGTTCCCACGCCACTTTCGAGGCAATGTTGGGAGGGTGACCTTCATGTGCCTAACCGTGTGATACAATTTTTTTTTTTTTTTTTTTTATGAGGACTAAAAAAGTCTGCACATGAACTCCTATCACCTTTGAAAGCTCTTCGTATCCATTACGTTCTCACAATTGACGACCTCATAAAATTGATGACTTGACCCCAAAAAACTACGTACTTTAAAAGAAAAAAGTAATACACAAAAGGAATGAAACTACACAAAAGGAATGAAACCGCGTGCCCTCAACTTCATACAATTTACAAGTAGCTTCTTATGTTAAATCCTATATCTTTCTATTAAATCTTATATACACTGTATAGAATATTAAGTGACAATCAAAAAAAAAAAAATATTAAGTTACATATTATAATTGGTAGCATATATGAATACAAATCTTTTATTTCACATATGTGTTTTATTTGATGTTCAATTAATAGTAATTAGTCGCAAACTTGTGCAATGCACAGGAAAATTATTGAAAATAAAATCTAAATTAATTTTGATTCCTTTTACTTCTTTTGTTGAATATGTTTGTCTTTTTTTTATTTTTTTTTTAGTTCAAAATGTTGTAAGCAAGATCGATAAAGAGATTTTACGAATCGGATTTAGGATAGAATAAATGATACTTAAAATAAGAAGAAAGGACAAATAAATACATGGGCATATGATTATATAATTAAACCTAAATAATTTTCATAACTCATTTCAAGCTCACATGGTTTCATTATAACAAATCCATCCATCTTTCTCCATTGCCAGTAACAAAATTAAATGAAATACATAAGAAAAAAAAAAAGGAACTCTAAAAATCTTGATAAAAATTGATAATTATGATTATTATTAAAAGATATTTATATTGTGTTTATATATAGAATATATTTTAGTATTAGACATTAATTATGATTGTGATTTATATATGGAATAACATGTTCTTATATTAAAGAAAATATAATGTGTCAAAATTCTAATGTTTAATAATAGAATAAAATTGAAATTCAATTAGAAAATATATATTAAAATAATAAGGTATAAAATTGTGAGATTTCAAAAGTTTATGTGGCGCAACATGATAAAGTCAACTAAAAGTAAAAAAGTTTTGATTTTATATTATAGTATAGTGTATAGATATGTTACGTGTAATTTTTCTTTCTTTATAAAATAAGCAAAATTTAAAATAAAAACAAGAAATCAAACACGTGATATATTATAATTGATAAAATATAAAATCAATTATATATATATATATTTATACATGTGTGTGTGTGTTTTCTGCCCCATATTGCTCCTTGTCGGCTTTTTCCCTTTTGTAGACCACGATATTAGGAATCTCAAAGTACGTGACACGGTTCTCATCTCACGAGAGACCTAGCTACATAAGTCTTCAGCTCGTATTCATGATATGATATTTGGGTAAAACAAAAAATCGTATTAATTCATGGTAATAATCCGTTGGAGCCGCCACTTTTTTTTTTTTTTTTATGTCGGCGTGTGTAGTGTAATATCTTTAGTGCACACGTCGGATTGCACTATGTTCCATTAGGCGCACCGTGGCAACATATTTCAACAAAGTAAAAAGAAAAATAGTTTTGTGCACGTCGTTGATTTTATAGTCTATCTTTGGAGCCTTCGACGAAGCTGCGGCGGATACCTTTTAACAGATATAAGACAAGATGTAAACATGCGGCAAAAAGAAGAAAAAAAATGAATACTCTCTATAAATTCTCGTTTTCTTTCCCTCTTTTTGGTACATAGGTGATAGGACCATTTTATTTTTCATTTTTTATAAACAACACGAAAACTATATGTGTGTCTGTTTGAATACGACTCCGTGAATAAGATTACATTTCATGAAATGAGTTTCGGAGATGTTCATGTACCTGGTGATCAGCTATTCAGCTACAACTAGCCATAAAGCTGTTTTCCTTAAGCATCAGTACTGGTACAGTTACTTTTGTCTGTGATTATTGAACAAAGGTTCTTTATATTTTGGGTGTGAATATTTCCACACCAAATTTTTATATTTCCGCACCAATTGGTGCGGAAATATAAAAACATAGTGTGGAATTAACAACTCTCTATTTTTTTTGGTTACCCTATTTATTTGTTATTGGTTATTTGTTAGTGCAGAAAGTGTTTTTACAGGCAAAGAATTTACAATGAACCAAATGTTATCCAAGAGTTCTAGCAATGATTGGGAGCATGAGTCTCAGCAAAGAGTCTCTGGCCATGAATGGGACCTTGAGTCTCAGCAAACAGTACTCTCTCCAAGAGAACGTTGGCAATCGATTTTTTCGAAGCTACGGGAGAGAAATCTCATTCCGAAAGCAGATGAATCTGAGAAAGGTTCCCTTTCTCTAGGAGAAGAAGTAAGTTTTCTATTTTCCATCCCATAGAAGTTGGATAGTGAAACTATTTGGTTTGTTTGAGTTAAGGCATATACTAACTTTGAATGACAAATTGAAGTGCCTCAAAAATAAAGCTCATATTTTTGGGTCATATTTTAGGCCAATGATGGCCATGGTGGAGACTCGGAGAACTCTCAAAAAACGGTCTTGTCAATGACCAATTTATCTCCAAGAGAACGTTGGTATTGGATCTTTATGATCCTAAAGGAACGAAATATCATACCAAGAGCAGAGAAAGCTGACAAAGGTTCTACTTCTAGTCTTGCTCTCGACGTTGGAGTTGCACCACCATCATGTACTTCCTCATACACTAATATTAGCCTTGATGACGAAGGAAAAGCAGTAAGTTTTATATTTTCTCTCCCGTGGATCTATATTGGATAATGAAACTTTGGTTTTTTGAGCTTAGGCTTATTATACTTGTTTGAGCTTTTTTTCATAATTCACCGCCATTAAATTTAAAAAAAAATAAAATAAAATACAATCTAAAGCTGGATGAAAAACTCTTCTATCTCATGCCTTCATCGTAGATGACTAAACTTTTGTTTTCTTCAAAGAGATACTTATGTCTGCTTTCGATATTTTGCAGGATGTGGAAATCTCCAACAACTGTATCAATGGTGTAAAACTGGGACCAGAAAATATTGCCATGATGGTAAAAGAGAAGAGAACGGATTTAATACAGAAGTCGGGAGGCATCAAAGCAATTGCAGAAGCTGTAGGGACAGATGTGGAGAAAGGTATCCATGGTCATGAGCAAAATCTATGCTCTTCACGGATACCTAGCTCACTCTCCCTAACACAAGCTCCTACGCCAGGCTTCTTCAAAACCCTCTTAAATACATGCAATGATTGCATTATTTTCCTTCTCTTGGTGTATGCAATGCTGTTACTTGGCTTTGGGATCATTGAGAAAAGCCCAGCTAGTTGGCATGAAGGGGTAATCACGATTCTTTTCATCACCATGTTTGTGGTTATTCATTCCTTCCGAGAACTTTGGCGTGAACGTTCGCAGAAGATGTCAAGAAAGCCCACACCATTGGAAATGCAGGAAATGGAAGTTGATGTTGTCAGAGGGGGATGCTTACTAAAAGTATCCATCTTTGATGTTTTGCTGGGTGACATAGTATGCCTCAACAAGGGATCTCTCATCCCTGCTGATGGTTTATTCTTATCTGGTGAATTCTTACAACTGGATGATGGTTTAGAGTGTTTCATTGATGACACAAACCCATTTCTGTTCTATGGTGCCAAGGTGATTGATGGAACTGGTCTTATGCTAGTTACATCAGTGGTCATGGACACAGTATTGGGTGATTTGTTGAACCAAGTTACCTATGGCTCCCTCAACAAGACCCCATTACCAGCGCAACTTGACAGGCTCAACACTGGCACACAAATTGCTGGTCTTTTACTCTCTATCCTTAACCTCGTGGTCTTGTTCTTCCGGTTCAAGTTTCAAAAGAAAAGATTTGGCTTTAACCTCCCAGAACTCAAGGGGAAACCAATTGCAAGTAAAGAGATCATCATGAATGTGAGCAAGAAAATTGTCTCGAAACCGAATGGGAAGATGTGTACTTTAACAACTACACTTATTACGTTGTTGTTTGGAGTAACAGAAGGGATACCTTTTGTAATCACACTTGCCATCGGTTATTGGAATAAGAAGATATCATCTGATGTGGCTATTGCTCAAGAACCTCTTGCTTGTCTCACCATGAGTTCAATCACAACTGTTTGTATTGACACAACTGGTTGGCTAAATCCAATGGCAGTTGATGAGGTGTATTGGAGCAATATAAGAAGAGAAATAGAAGCTTTTATGACTGCTGGAGTTAAAATCATACTGGTTTCAGAAGATAACGTCTCAGTGTTGGAAGACATAGCTTGCAAGTGTGGACTTCTTCCCAAGGCAGATAAATTGATGCTTGAGGATGCAGCTTTTCGAAATTACACCAACGAAGAAAGGATGGATAAAATCGTCTTGATGGGAAGCTTAATCCCTGATGACAAGCTCCTTTTAGTGAAATGTTTGAAGAAAAAGGGTCATATAGTAGCAATGGTTGGAGTAAAAACAAATGTGATTCCAGCACTAAGCGAAGCTGATGTAGGGATTGCCATAAAGACGTATAGCAGTGAAATGGTTAGAGAAAGTTCTGACATCATCATCATGGATGGCAATCTCAGTTTCTTGGTCAGTATTGTCAGGTATGGAAGATCTATTTATGACAATATACGCAAGTATATGCAACTTGAGCTCACCATGAATATCGCAGGCCCGTTGATAACCTCTATCACACCAATGTTTTGTGGTTATTCTCCAATCACGGCAATCCAATTCTTCTGGGCAAACTTTGTTGTGACTCTTCTTGGTGGCCTTGGATTATTGACTGAGCCACCAACAGAGAAACTGATGGAAAAGCCACCACTGGGACAAGCTGAACCACTTATCACCAATGCCACATGGAGAAATATTGTTGTTCAAGCTCTATATCAAGTTTTTGTCTCAGTGACCTGCCAATTCATAAGTCAAACCATGTTGACCATAAGCAAGGAGGTAAGTAAAACCATTATCTTCAATATTTTTGTACTCTGCCAAGTATGTAACCTTGTTAATGCAAAACAAGTGGAGATGAAGAATGTGTTTAAGCACATTCAAGGCAACCTATTGTTTTGGATGGCCGTGGGTTTTATTTTGGTACTGCAGGTGGCTTTTATTGAGATGGCACATATTCTTGTTGGCAATGCAAGGTTGAATTGGATGCAGTGGTTCGTCTGTCTTTTAGTTGGAATGGTTTCATGGGCCATTGATTGGGTTACAAAGTTGATATAGTGTACCACAATATGGAATCTAATTTCAAGCATCAAAGAGAGTCAAAATTAAAAGTCGGTTGAAAATGTTGTATAAATAATTAGTCTTTGTTTTGAAATCTTGTAATTTGTGTTTTTCCTTTGAGTGGTATTTCTTACTCCTCCAGTTGTTGTATATATCGATGGAGATGGTTTTCTCTCTCTCACACGCAAAAGTATGAAGATGGTTTTTCCTTTTGTAATAATCCTATATTGAGTGTTATCATTTGGCTTTTGTAATATTCCTATATTGAGTGTTATCATTTGATTGAATGTTGCTTTCATTTATCTATCTCATTGTCTTGTTGTTCCTATGAATTTTCTAACTCTCTTCCTCTCCTTTTCACTCGCATCAAAGCAAATCATGGAATTTGTTGCCCAAATTTTACAAAATCAAACATATATTTATGTTAAAAAAAAAAAAAAACTATACCATAAAACTTACAACAGCATTATGGTCCAAAACTTTCACAGCCCACAAACAGCCTTTGATGCCCAAAATCTTCTTACGCTTTTCCATTTTACACTAGCACAGCAATGAAAACCGAGCACTTTAATAACAAAAGATAGAGAAAGAGAAAGAGAGTGTGTATAGGATAGAGTGACAGTGTCAGTGACAAAAAGCAAAGATGAACACAGACATCACAGCGTCGGCGAAGCCAAAGTACCCAGTCATAGATCGGAACCCTCCATTCACCAAAGTCGTTGACAACTTCAGCGAGTGATTCCAACTTGCTCTTGTTTACTCAGCTTTGCATTTCACAAATTTCTTTTTATTGTATGGCACCGAATCAATGGACATATGAGAGAGCCAATTTCTTTTCACATAACATTTTGGTTGATTGTCAAAGTTGATATCTTAGTACAATGCTTTTTAAGCTAGTATTGCGTGATTCTAAGTTGCACTTTGTTTCTAGTCATTAAATAATAATTTTTTGGAAAAATTTATGGTGCTTAGAAGGGGATTAAAAATATATATTTGTAAATATTTAAATAGGATTGAGGTAAAGTAGTCTGCTCATCACCTCTCCCATAAATATACAAACTATTGGAAATGCTATATCTAACATCTTTTTTCTTATACCAAAGTGGAAACTAGTATAAAAATGGAATGTAGGTATAAACTAAGAGTAGGTGAGTGGTAGCTCAAGATTACAAGTGGGTTCTGACGGAGTAAAGGGACGAAGCGTAACGGTTGCTCTATGTGAGCCAACGCCTCCAGTCAACCACTTCCATAAAGCATATATGCACCTTTTGACCCAATCATTAACCCACGAAACCATCCCAACTAGAAGACAAATGAACCACTGCACCCAATTCAACCTTGCATTGCCAAGAATATGTGCAATCTCAATAAAAGCCAACTGCAATACCAAGGTAACAACCACAGCCACCAAAAATGGGTTACGATGAATGTGCTTCAACACATTTTTCTTGTCCAGGCCGCTTGAGTTAAGATGGTTAAATGCTTGACAGAGAACAAAACTATTAAAGATAATAGTTTTATTAACCTTCTTGCTAATGTCCAGGATAGTTTGCCCTTTGAATTGCAATGTGAGCAAGATGGCAGCTTGAAATAGAGCTTGAATGACAAGGTTCCTCCACATGGCCTTGGTGATAAGTGGTTCAGTTTGGCTTAGTGGTGG
>BKZX01016185.1:0-10171 GCA_014362285.1 Fagus crenata
AAAATTTCCTCAATCAGTTTACAGAATAGGAAAGAAAATACTAAACACGCTATGACTTATTATTAACAAGAATAAAACTTGGTGAAGATCACAAATTCCTCTCACAATAGCCCCTAAGAATAGATCACTTCCGTTCAGGAATTCATTACTTTATTAGGGTTTTTTGACACGGATGGTACGTTTTTTGACATGTGTTGAGGCATCGATTCATTTTTCTGGAGACTTTTCAGATCATGCTTGTCGTTTCAATCTCTTTTCTTGTTTTACATGCTAATGTGCGTGATGATGTTTGGGGATCATTACTACAACCCTATTTCGCCCTTTCATTCGCCAGGACATGATTGGTGGACGTGACCCATTGGCAGAGGCTTCCTTAAATGCTCATTTATTGTTTCAAGGTCATTACCTCTATATAAGCTGGCGTTACGCCCGTTTTTTGGTTTCTATTCTCCTCCTTTTGCCATTTCAGCCATTGCCTGACTGTTGCTCTCACACTTGATCTCCTGCTTTCTTTGCCTCCATATATTCTTGAGAGTCTTCTACTCCCTTTCTTTCATTTCCTGCGTTTCTATCATGGCAAAGAAAAAGGCTTTCGGTAGGTTAGCCAAATACGTCCACCCATTGGAAGCAATGGCAGCCTTTCGTCGTCATTATAGCATTCCAAACGATGTGGGTCTTGAGTATCAGCTCTGGGAGGATGTACTCCCAAGTCGGTCGGGTGACCTTGTGATCCCAGTGGTTCCCATCATAGAGGGGGGAGTTCGTTTTCCTTTGGACCCCCTCTTGGTGGAATTTTTGAACTTCTTTAATCTATCTCTTACCCAAGTCTCTCCCAACATATTTAGGATAGTGATGGGGGTGGTGGAGCTGAATCGCCGGTTAGGCCTATCACTGACCGTGCATGATATAGTGGCCACATACATTTTGTATAGTACGAAAAATGAGGCCTATTCATTGAGGCCACGAGTTGTGGATAGAACTTTGGTGAACGGCCTCCCTAACACCCACAAAGATATGTCAGATGACTATCTTTTGGTCATGGGGGCATGGCACCTTCCTAACCAACGATGCCCGACCACAAACGGGACACTAGGTTAGGCTTTGTAAAAAAAAGCATGATTTCCAAATCTTATACTTGGCGTTTGTAATTACTTTAATACAGTCACTTTTTTGTGTGTAGCTAACGAATGGAGGAAGCCTCGAGAGTGTTTGATTGACTCTGCTGGTTTACAGATCGCCTACAATAGTGAGGTTTGTACGGAGGATTTTGGATAACCACGCTCCGCCTTCTTGCTCCTCTGTTACATTCCCTCTGCTAAGACGTTCTTGACTTGTAGGAAAGTCAAGAGCATAGAGGCCCTTCAGCGAGTTGTTGAGAATCAGCTGCTCCCCACCACGACATTAGGTACATGATTGGGTTTAGTTTGAAAGACCTTCTCCCTCCCCACTCCACCCCAGCAGCAGAGACGGTCGTTCCTAAAGACAATCCTCCTAGGAAGAGGAAAGCGGTTGAGCAGGGGTCTTCCTCGCAACCTGAAGGCGGGGGGAAAATACAAGAAATCCCCCGCCTGTCTCCTCTGAGTGGCCCCAGTCTGCCTTCTCAACCCTGGATGCTGTTGCTGGTGAATGTACTTGACCCCTCAGTGATCCCGAGAGACGCTGTTGCTTCCAGGTCTGGGAACGATCTGGTCTAAACCTTATCCTTTGAAGTCTATGGGGAGACCGGGAGGTCCAGCGCGGCCATTCTTCCAATGAGTGATGGCATGGGAGCCAAAGTGGCAAGCTCGCTTTGCCAGGCTGCACAACTCCCTACTGACATGGTAGAATGGAAGTGGTCCACGGACCAGAAGGTGATAGATAACCTCAGGCGCGGCCTGATGATGGTAAGGATCTTCCCACTTACCTTATGTTTGTGTTCAATTCAAAGTTGTGACTTTTCCTTTTGTTCTGGTATGCAGGGGGTTCAGGGCTCCTTAGTCATAGAGGACCGGTATCACTCTCAACTGGAGGAGCTGAGAAAGGCAATTGGGTTGGCCAACCGTTACTCTCTGGCTAAGAAGGCGACAGTTGAGGTGGACAAGAGGGCTTGCGTTGAGCTTCAGAAGCGGACGGAGGCAGAGGAATCCCTCAAGATTGCTCTGGATTCCAATTCGGCTGCTGAAGAAAAATTGAAGGCCTTGGAGGCACGGTTAGTTTAGGCGGAGGAGTCTGCTTTTGCCCGGGGAAGGAGGGAGGTAGAACTTGACATTGCACGCCAATTGACCAGTATATATAACGAGTCTTTCCAGGAAGGCTGAAAGACTTTGTATACATGGTAAAGATCTAGTGAAGCCCCTTTCCGTCCTCTCAGAGACTTTTTCCCATACTTGGATGCCCCAATTGGGGTTGAGGAGGAAAAAGTGGGTGTTGGACCTTCCAACACTTAGTAGCCTTCAGATGACGTGACCGGCCCACCCCCTTCTTAGCTGTTTTTCTTTACTTATTACCCCATTTCTTTTCCTTTTGTAAACGGCGTCTGTCCACCTCCTCTTTTTGTAATTTTGAGAAGTTATGAATGAACAGAGATTTGTCTTCTCATACATGCCTGTTTAGTAGCCTTGCCGTAAATTATAGATTTGGTCTGATGTTAGTGTTGATGTATGCGGCCACATCTGAATGGACTAGGATTTACGCTTTGATTAGGTTTTGTAGGGGTGTGAGTCCTTGATCGCACCTGAGTGGATTAGGATGTTTGCTTTTGACAGGTCTTTTTGGGGCATTCTTACCCTGATGACCAGAACGGATCTTCTTATCCGTGTCTTGATGGTCATGATCTTGGATGTGAATCCTTGATCATGCCTGAACGAATCAGGGTTTATGCCTTTGACAAGTCTTTTTGGGGGCATTTTTACCCTGGTAACCGAAACGAATCTTCTTATCTGTGCTAAGATTACACCTGAACGGATTAGGGTTCATTCCTTTGACAAGTCTTTTTGGGGCATTCTTACCCTGGTGACCGGAACAGATCTTCTTATCCGTGCCTTGATGGTCATGATCTTGGATGTGAATTCTTGATCACACTTGAATGGATCAGGGTTTATACCTTTGACAGGTCTTTTTGGGGCATTCTTACCCTGGTGATCGGAATGGATCTTCTTATCTGTGCCTTGATGGTCATGATCTTGGATGTGAATCCTTGATCACACCTGAATGGATCAGGGTTTATGCCTTTGACAGGTCTTTTTGGCATTTCAAGAGAATGACACTGATAATTGAGATTTCATTGATAATACTTCTTGAGATTATAAATGTTCCAAGGCTGCTTTATAGGCATATCATTAGGCCCCTCTAGTCTAAAAGTCTCAGCACTTGTTACGGACATAATCTTGTATGGTCCCTCCCAGTTTGGCCCAAGCTTGCCATAAGTGGGATCCTTTCGGCTACCGATGACTTTTCTCAAGACTTAGTCTCCAACTGCTAGTTCTTAGGAATTGACGTGCCTTTCATAGGTTCTTCGCAACCTGTTCTGGTAGGCGGCCTGGTGGATCAAGGCTTAATCCCTAATTTCCTCGGCCAGATCTAATTTCGTGGCGAGACTTGTCTCATTCGAGGCGGGATCATATTGTTCCGTACGAATTGTCAATAGACCGATCTCAAGAGGGATAACTGCTTCAACCCCGTACGTGAGTGAGAAAGGGGTTTCCCTAGTGGAACTTCGTGGGGTGGTTCTGTAGGCCCCTAAGACGCTTGATAGTTCTTCAACCCATCTTCATTTTGCCTGCTCCAAGTGCTTCTTGATTCCGTTTAGCAAGGTTCTGTTGGAGGACTTCGCCTGTCCATTTCCCTGAGGATAAACAGGTGTAGAGAAATGGTTCCTGATTTCATACTGTTCGCAAAATGCTTTGAACGGTAAACTATCAAATTGTGTCCCGTTGTCTGATACTAGCACCCGCGGGATGCCAAAGTGGGTAATGATGTTTTTCCACACAAACTTCTTGGAATCGATGTCCGTAATGTGTGTCAGTGGTTCTGCCTCCACCTATTTTGTGAAATAATCCATGGCCACAATGAGCCATTGTCGGTTTCCTAGGGCTTTAGGGAGGGGTCCTACCAAATCCAGACCCCATTGGGAAAATGGCCAAGGGCTTGAAATAGGGTTAAGACTGGCAACTGGCTGATGGATCGAATGAGCGAATCGCTGACATTTCTCGCATCTTTTAACGTATTAGGCTATATCCTTCTACATGTAGGGCCACCAATAGCCCTGCCCTATGGCCCGATGAGCCAGAGATCGTCCTCCGGTGTGCCCTCCACACACTCCTTCGTGAATCTCTCACAGCAGGTTTTGGATGGTATTAGGGTGAACACAACAGAGGTAGGGCCCGGTGTGGGACCTACGGTAAAGATGCCCTTCTTTTGATACCCAATACCGTGGCATAACTCTTTTGATCCGATCCGCTTCTTTTCGTTCCTTAGGGAGCATATCATCTTTCAAATAAGCAAGTATGGGGCTCATCCAACTGGTAGACTAATTGTTAGAACACATTCCGCCATTTATTTCTCTTCCAACACTGGGGAGGTCTTGTACACTGACGAATATGATCCTTCTCAATTCGAGGGTAACAGCTGACGCTAAGCTGACCAAGGCATCAGCATGTCTGTTCAGATCTCTGCCTATATGCTCTACTTGTACATGATTGAACTCCCTGAGTAACCTTTTTGCTTCAGTGAGGTATGCCGCCATCTTTTCATCTTTTACTGCATATTCTTCAGAGATTTGGTTCACAACGAACTGAGAGTCACAATAGACGTGTAACGGATCCGCCTTGATAGCGATGGCGCTCCGTAGACCATGCAGTAGGGCTTTGTATTCGGTTACATTGTTCGAAGCGGGAAAGCCTAACTGAATCGCAAGTTCCATCAATTGACCCTGGGGGGCGGTAAGTACTATGAATAGGCCTGACCCTCGTGAGTTAGATGCCCTGTCCATGTACAGCTTCCACTTTTCCGTCTGTTGGATAGGTAAGACCTGATTCATCACTAAGGGCTCTGCATCTATAGGGGTGAACTCAGCAATGAAATCAGCCTGTACCTGTCCCTTGATTGAGGTCATGGGTTGGTATTTGATGTCATAAACCCCTAACTGAGCTCCTCATTTGGTTGTCTGTCCTAAGAAATTTGCGCTTCTTAATAGAGCCTTCAAGGGATGCTCCGTTAAGACAATCATAGTATAAGCCTGAAAGTAGTAGGGAAGCTTTTTGGCAGTGCATATTAATGCAAAGGCCAATTTTTCTAACGGCAGATAGCATGACTCCGCCCCGTTTAGGGTCTTGCTAGTGTAATAGACCGGCTTCTGGATGCTGTGCTCCTCTCGTACTATAACCGCGTTGAAAGTGTGTTCAGAGGCGGCCAAGTATATGTACAATAATTCCCCGTTCGTTGGAGTGGCTAGCAGCGGAGCAGTAGTAAGATACGCCTTTAACTGTTCGAATGCCTAATCAAATTGATCTTCCCATTGGAAATTTTTGTCCTTCTTTATCAGGTTGGAGAACGGGCGGCATTTCTTAGCTGATCGGGAGATGAAACAGTTCAAGGCCGCTGCCATTCTCGACAATCTTTGGACGTCCTGGACGATTTTTGGTGGTTTTAGGTTGAGGATGGTAGTTATTTGGTCTGGGTTTGCCTCAATTCCTCGTTGGGTAACCATGAATCCAAGGAACTTCCCTGATCCTACACCAAAAGCACATTTAGATGTGTTGAGCTTGAGGCGGCATAGTCTTAAGATGTTGAACATGGCCCGGAGGTCTTTGAGATGATCTTCTGCAAAGATACTTTTAACTACCATGTCATCTATGTAGACTTCAATTGTTTTTCCGATTTGTTCCGTGAACATCTTGGTGATCATCCTCTGGTATATGGCCCCGACGTTCTTTAATCCAAAAGGCATTACTTGATAGCAAAAGATCCCCCTTGGTGTAATGAACACCGTTTTTTCCTGATCTGCCAGATTTATAGTTATTTGGTGGTATCCTTGGAAAGCGTCCAGGAAGCTCCCTTTGATAACTAGAGATAGCATCAAAAAGCTGGTCAATCTTGGGCAATGGGAACGGATCTTTGGGGCAGGCTTTGTTTAAATCAGTGAAGTCTATGCAGACCCTCCACTTTTTGTTTTTCTTCTTGACCACGACTGTGTTTGAAAGCCATGTGGGATAAAGGATCTCCCTGATGGCGCCGACTTCAATTAGTCAGTTTACTTCCTCGCACACTGCTTCCTCATGGAGCGGAGTGGTCCGTCGTCCCTTCTGAATAACGGGCAGGGACAGGGGGTCCACATTTAGGCTATGACAGGCAAAAGCGGGATCCACGCCGGGTGCCTCGTATGGGTTCCAGGCAAACACATCTATATACTCCAATAGCAGCGCTAAGAGGCCATCTATTTGCTCTGATGGAAAGGATGTGCCAAGTAGGAAGTATTTCTCTTGGTCTAAAGCGAGTATTTGGTATTTTTCCAGTTCTTCGGCACATTTCTTCTGCGGAAGGCGGCCATCATTTTCCTCCCACTCCTGTGATTGCTATTTCTTAGTTATTTGTCTCAGCTCTGGTCTATGGAGAACAACCATTTTTTGATGAGCGGCCGCTATGAGGTACTATTTGGCCGCCACTTGATCACCTCGAATTTTCATAATTCCCTCAAGCATTGGAAATCTCAGTTTTTGATGTAAGGTGGACGGGACAGCCCTCAACCCTCATTTTGTGTAATTAGGGCCTCCCTAGAATAGCATTATACGGGGAGTAGGAGTTTAGAACATAGAACTCCGTAGGGGAGGAGACTGTTCCTGCTTGTACTTTGATGGTGACACGGCTTACAGGCATTACCGACTCTCCGGTGAATCCATACAATTGGTCTACTTTTTTATCCAAGTCTTCTTGACCAAGTCTCAGGCCTTTAAAGAAGGAGTCATACATGATTTCAGCTAAACTCCCCGGGTCAATTAGTATTCTTTTGACATTGAAGTTACCCACTCGCATTGTGACGACTAGGGCATCAGAGTGTGGCAATTGCACCCCTTCAAGGTCATGATTGGTGAAGGTAATTTCCTCTGTTATTTCCTTCCTTAATCTTTTTAGAGTCAGGGAAGCATCCTCACAGACTTGGAAGACTTCCTGTAGATGAGCGGCCATCTGTGTTTCCGCTCTGAGGTCAACGGCCCGTGTATGGGTGTGGATTACTTCGATGATCCCAATTGGATCCTTTGGTTTTGGGGGGTGATCCCATTGTTATCTCTGCTTTGTGTCATCCACAAATTGGCGGAGATGGCCGTTTCGAACCAACTCTTCCAAAAACCCTTTGTAAGCTCGGCAGTTTTCAATCAAGTGACCCTTCTCCTTATGGTAGGCACAGTATGGTTTTGACTCTCTAGAGGCCGGGTCTCCTCCCATCTTAGGTGGCAACACAAAGTAGGGCTTATCCTTGATCTGAGGGAAGATCCTGATGATTGGTTCTTTGAAGGTGGTGTTCACGGCCTCAAATGATTCCTTTCGGACCGGCTCTGGTTGTTTAGACTTGCGCGGTGCCTTGCTTGTGTCTTCTCTGCTTGGCCTTTTAAGGGCGGGTATGCTGTTATCTAATTGCCCCTGGGATTACACTCCATCCTCTTCAACACGGATATGTTGTTCTATTTTGAACATGAGATCCGTTACGTTGAGGGGCGGCTTTTTGGTCAGGGATTGCCTTATCCTGCATCCTGTGGGCAAACCAAATCTGAATTGCCTGACGGCGAGATCCTCTTCGCATAAGTCGATCTCGTTGTATGTTTCCTAATACCTTACTGAGTAGGATTTTAGGCTCTCCTCAAACTTCATGGTTAGTGCCATCAGCAAGTCCACTTCTTTTGGTTTTCTGGTGTTGGTGATGAAGTGGATGGTGAACACTTTAGAAAGTTCTTTCCAAGAGCGAATGGATCCGTGCTCTAGTCTGTCAAACCATCAAAGCGCTACCTCGCCTAGATTGGAGGGAAAAATGCGGCACATGAGGGCATCATTCCCATTATAGAAAGCCAAGGACTGCCTATAATGGCTTAGATGACCCACCGGATCGCTCTTCCCGTTATAAAAAACTAAGTTCGGGGGGGGGAGAACTTTGTGGGGAGTTTTGCTCGTTTGATCTTTGAAGAGAAAGGGAAGTATGAGATTTGTTGTAGCTGTTTCCATACCGGGTTATGGTCCTCATCGTCAGACCTATATACGGGTGGTGACCTTCTCGTTCTCTCTCTTGATTTGCTCCGCCTTAAACTTCTTTGCTCTCTGTGATCTCTCCCATGTCTTTTGGGGAAATGGTGGGAGCTTTCACAGGATTCGGAATGACTCTTGGATCTTTGTCTCCTGGACTGCTGTCACTCAAAGCCCTCCTGCGCGTTCTTTAGCTCGTGCAGTTCCTTTTCTAGCCTTTCTATCTTTCGATTTCTTCTTAGGGCTTCAACGTTGATCCTAACACCTGCGGTGCGAGACTCTCCTCCTCGCACCTCTGTCCTTCTTACGTCTTGGCTTCCTTGAAGCGCTATCCCATCTGCCTCAGCATGAATTTCTGACCTGATTCCCCTAGTGTAAGAGGGAAGGGGCAGGGGATTGTCGGCCAGTACGAAGGCGTTTTCCTCCTCCATTTTCAGGCTGGTCTACCCAATTAACTCGGTTGGCTTAGTTCTCTCTTTCTTTCCCACAGACAGCGCTAATTGTGTTGCGTAATTTTTCTGATAATATAATAGATTAGAGAACGTTACCAGGAGATATCTGGCTTATATGAAAGATAGTCGAGGATCTTGCTGCAAAACAATGAAAAGCTCTTTAGAGGTGGTGGCGGTATACACCGATTACCCTCCGAAGATTAAGTTAGATACTTTCTTAAGGGATCAAGGAGATAATAAATTGTATATATCCTCTCTAATGAAATGCACATACCTGCTTTAGGCCTCATTTCCCTTCTATTTATAGGGAACTTAGGGTTCTGTCTCCACGTGGTATTTACAAGCTGTGAGGCATGTATTTTGATGTTGAAATGACTTATGACAATCGTCGAATGACTGATGTGACATTGATTCTAAGTGAAGCAGTGGCTGTCCCCTTATGCATTCAATGAATTCGGCTGGACTGTCATTGGACGGGCGTCTCGAGGCCTGTGTTCGGCTGGGGCAATCAATGCTCCAACCACCTTAAATAATGCTTTTGGGATACTGCGAACGTCCGTGCTCCGCCCTTAGAAAAGCGCCCGTTCATGTTATATGGGAAACGGTATCCGTTTCCCTCAAACCGCCCGGTATTCATTCCTTTCTCTCCGGTGAAGCCTCAGTGCCTCTGGCCTTTCTTGGTGGATCTCCCAATGCCACAAAGGGATTTAATGTTAGTTTTAGAGAAGCCAACCTTATTTTTAAACACCAAGAGAGTCGCTGGTGCTCATCAGCACAAACTCTAGTGTTGGTCTCTTTCCTTCTAAGTACTCATTGTCTTCTGCATTCTAAATGAGCTCCATAAGAAAAATAATTCCTCTCACAAATACAAATTATTGAATAATTAACCATGAATAGAATCCAAGCTTGCAAAGAGTGAAAGCAAAAATGGAGGGAAAACAATTTCCTATTAAAAAAAAAAATCCACTAAAGGAAGATTGTTGTACTAACAAATAAGTTTTGACATTTCTTTGTCACATTAAATCGCTAAGTACAAAAATTGAAACAAAATGTTGTGGTAAAAGTAAATACCCATCCTAACTTCGGGAAATTCTTAGGTCTTGCTGTGGGACCGTCTGGTTAAAAGTATAAAAAATTATAATATTTGCGTATGTTTTGATAAAATATTGTATGTGTTAAGATAAAATGTATGTCAGGTGTTGTAAATGTGTGTAGTTTGTAGTAAATTAAATTAACTTTATCACAAATATCACTAATTCTACCAGAATTCACACATTTTATTTTTATATCAATAAATACACATTTATCAATACGGACACAATATTTATCACAAAACACACAAATTTTATCAAAATCAACACCAATCCCGTTACGGGACCTATGTTCCCTACTTCGGACTACCGATGACTCATTGAGTCATGACTAGTTAGTGAAGCCCATCTATTTGTGTTTCTCTTTCAGCTGCTTCTTCTTCTTCTTCAAACGGCTGATATATCTCTATTGCTAGCTTT
>BKZX01016202.1:0-11806 GCA_014362285.1 Fagus crenata
TATTATTATTATTATTTTGAGGCCACTTCTTTGAAGTAAGTAGATGTTCATTTTTTCGGCCTAAATATAGATTGACCCCCCACCAAGTGATTGGACTCCAATAAGATAATTACGGCTAAGACCAACAAGCACAAATTGAAGATTTGGCTCACTTATTGTTACCGATCATTAAACCAGCCGAGATGGACCTCAAGATCTGGTACTAAGTGAATTATTTAGGCCCAACACAGAGTACTTAGTCATGCCCAATTGGAAACCCAGGCCAATTATTCCTATTGTTAGCTCCAATACACCATTTCGGGCCTCAAGAGGATATTTATTAAATAAGTAAGGCCCAAGTGGAAGCCCAAAACTTCAACTCAACCTTGGCTAGCTTGGAACAGCTTGTCCATGAGTCCCATAAGTTAGAACAGCATTTAATAAAAGCTAAAATAAGGAATAACTTTCCATGGGCCCATGTTTTCTCTCTCCTGCTTTTACAACAAGGGGGGAACGTGCTCTTCTTCCTCATTTAATATATTTCAGTCATTGCAGATATAAACAAGCTCATCCATTGGTCAAATGTGCAGCTGGAAATCATGGTTATTGGCATAATGCTCCACGACAGGAATTTGGTGACATAAATTTACTTTACAAGCCAACTCAGCCCACATACATAAGAATATAAGATCCATTAAAGCAAGCAAACTCTCATAAATGTCTGCATGAGATCCATTAAAGCAAGCAAACTCTCATGAATGTCTTATCTTCTTCTAGGCCAATAGGCTCTACAGCAATGCATTGGTCACCGGAATAGTAATCATGACAAGAACTCCGATCACTATTAGACACTAGATGCGACAGGAATGCATGGCAATATGGAAAATCATATTTAATCTCTATAATCATTGCATAACCAGCCAATGAAGGCTAAGGAAGTGACCACTACAGCCCAGATCTGTGATAGGTTCACTCCTCCGCTTGTTAAGACTTAGGAAGTTTGGTTTGGAGGAGGGGAGTTAGTCCTATAATCAGGGGTGGCCTTAGGCAAGGGCAAGGTAGGCGACCGCCCTAAGCCTCATCTCAAAATTAGGCCTCATCCCAAAAAATTTTAAAACCCTGATTGAAAGGCCTCAATATATTATATATAAAAAATTAAAAAGGCTCATATATTTAAAACAAATCTTTAAATTAAGCCTAATAATAATTTATTTCTCTAACCCAAGTATGTATGAGAACAATTTTTTGTATTTATTTGATGTAAAGAAGCTAACTTCACTAAATTATGATAATTTGAAAAAATATTATGTTAATCTTGAAGGTTTTTAAAACCTGACAATTTTTTTGATCTTGATAATATTGATTTATTTTCAGACTTAAAAGTCTTACAAGAGATTTTACCAAAAAAAAAAATGACAGCGACAAATATACTTAATTTTATCAAGGAATTGAATTGTTTCAAATGCATATAGAATATTATTGATTATACTTGTTAGAGTCGCATTCATTGAAAGAAGTTTTTCAAAAGTTAAAATTATAAAATCTTACTTGAAATCAACTATGTCACAAGAAAGATTAAATGAATTAACCATATTATCTATTGAACAATATTTGTTAGAAAATATTGAAAATAAAATTTAAGTAGTAATTTTGTAGTAGAAACTGTATGTAGAGTAATTTTTCAATGATTTTTTTTTTTTAAATAGAAGACCTCATTTTTTTGCACCGTCTCAGACCTCATAATTCTCAGGACCAGCCCTGGGTCTATATACCTTTCATAAAAACTAGCCAATCAGTGAAACAAATTATTTTGCTAGAGAAGTTGGAACAAGGTTAAATTTATAGACCCTTACATAAAAACTAGCCAATCAGTGAAACAAATTATTTTGCTAGAGAAGTTGGAACAGGGTTAAATTTAGTCATGTGAGTCATTTGTTAATAAGTAAAGGGCAACATCAAGGAAGGATATCCCTTTTTACATTATTGGGGACCTGAGGCCCACGATGGAGACAGGCAACAGAAACTTCTTAGCAAAAGCATAATGCATATCTATCATCTTGTACAACCTAAGCAAAGTTTTTTTTTTTTTACTTTTTCTCATTTCTTTTTTCTATTACAATATGCAAACTTAAGCTACGTATTGTCTCTAATTACAAGTGTAATACTCTACTTTCTCTCTTTCTCTCATGCACAATTGATTTTGACATCATCAAGATGACGCATCCACGTTTAGATAGCTCCTAAGTCCTACCATTGGAGATGTTCCCATTTTCAGGTCAAGACACCATCACCAATACGTCAAGCTATGGGTGTACAATTTAACAGGTTTTTACTGCAACCATTATTTTGGCTCTTTCCACAATCATTTCGACAATGTCTTTTTAAAGAACATGTTGATTTGGCTCAAAAGGTAATTAAGGGTGGGACAAGTTGGCAATTAGCTTAATTGCAAAGGTAGGCCTTAACTAACTAGTTCAAATCACACCAAGCAAGAACAATACAAAAATAAACGACTTAGATGAGACATTTCTCGGTTTTGTAACATTTCCAAGTGCTGTACGTTTAATTTATAACCAAGTATAAAAAATGTTAGTATAGTCCTATTCTTATTAGCTAGTATTTAACATGATGTGGTTTCAATACAAAGAAGTACAGGGCATTTTGTCCCCATCATGTGGCAAAGCAGACATACCTAAAATTGCTTGTGGCAGAATAGGAACCACACAATCACTGCCTAATTGAAGGGTCTACATCTTAATCATCCAAAAGAATAGTTATTTTGTTTGTTTCCCTTAGTGGACAGTGGTTAAAACTTCGATTTCATTTAATCACAATCAAGTGGTAGCATGTCAACTTTCCACTATGGTACGTGACATACAAATACATTTTAAGGTCTAGTTTCTTTCGTGAAGGTTTGTGTCCCACAAGTGCTTGCTGACTCTCTCACCACAATCAATAGAGCCCTAAAGCCTAGCACATTTAGAATTGATTATTTGATGCCACCCTCCATTTTTTTAAAACATCCGTTAATAATTTAATATCTCTATGTTCTTTTCTTGAGATTGTTGATGAGCCTCTTGAAATTTATGCAATAAATGGATACTAGCCCGCGTACTACACATGTACAACTGGATTTTTTAAATATTTTGTCGGATTGCTCATGGCACCATTGAATGATTGATTCGTTGATAATTTGGGTTCACAGTCACAAAGTCTGGTACAATACAACCATTTTAAAAACTTTGCCTAAATTGGATCAATAACCTTTTCATTCATAATTCTAAATCTAAGTGATAGAATAATAGTTAATCATCATTTTCTATTAATTGCAATTTTTAAGATAAGTATTAATTTATCATGATATCAGAACAGAGTTCGAACTATCTATCTCCACTCTATCTTCTAAATGAGGGAAAGTGTTATTGGATGGAAATCTAAACCACACATGAAAGGAGTGTGACTCTTATAAAGGGCTTCCAAAATGTTGTCTCTTGAGAAAGTTAAAAATTCAGTATGAGAATTAATAAAATTAGTTATTTTTGTCTATTTGTCCTTACATCACATATTGAATATCTTATAGTTTATCCTTGATTATTTTGCCAGTACTTTGGATAAATTTATAATAAGAAAAACACTTATACCGCAAGATTCATCTTCTACCCAAGAAAAGAGGAATTGATTATAATAGCACACCCTATCATACTGCAAAATTTTGCAAAGTTTTTTAATAACTGCCTTAGAAAAAATTTCTAGAGTCACCACTGGTTGAACCTCTACTTATTGAAGGAAAATTTAAACCCATACGTGAGAGGGGAAGTGTGACTTTTAGCATTTGGAATAACTGTTTTTTAAAAGCTTATTTTAATATTTGCTGAATGTTTGACAAAAAATATATTTTTATCTATTAAAAAATAAATAAATAAATATGATGTTTTAAAAAGTTGTACCCAAATAAACAGCTAAAAGGAAAAAACTAAGGAAAACTCACCTGTATCCGTATCACACTATCACTGCATCCTAAACATGACTGATTTTCATTGTTCCTCAGCATCGTATCAAAAAGTTCAGTAACATGAGAATATTTAAGTTTCAATACTAAGAAACCAAACTGTCATCGTTGAATTGCATTGGTCGAAATCAAATGTGTAAGTCCTGTTAGTTAGTCAGATTATTGCTATGACTAGAAATTTGAGGCACATGTTTATAATATGTAGCTTAAGCAACATTGCTTGGTGCTTTAGTGGTGAAGCACAACTATAGTGGCAACTAGTGAATAGACACATAATTCATGATTGGAATAATTGGTAGATGAGAGGAAACCACACCTAAAAACAGTCAAAAAGTTTGAGTTAAAATTCCTTATCTCTATTAATTAATAGCCACCTTTCACACACACACACACACACGCAAAACTTTTGTTGAAAGAGGGCTGACCATACGGTCTACGCACCCAAAGGAACAGCACCAATGGTCCTACCACTCAAACATCTTATCTTTCTTCTTTTTCTTTTTCTTTTTCGTGTTTTTTTTTTTTTTTTTTTTTTTTTGATAATTCAAGTTATAAGTGAAGGAAAAATTTGAACCTCAATTTTTTCTGTAAATAAAATCAATCAATATCGCTGAATACAAAGCGCTTCTGACACTACTCAACTCATATTTAATGGAGGAAAAAGTATTTTATGTAATGGTTTTACGAGACCATCCTCTTAGTATATAGAATCCATACAATTGTGAATCTTACGTGAAGCGGTTCTATTAGATAATTAATGATTATATTTATAATGTTCTTCCTTATCTTTTTTTTTTTTTTTTTTAATAAAAGAAAATTTACTGCTTCTAGTTCGTCTCTTGTCATTGGTCATTTGGTCTTCCTCTTTCTCATATTAATCATCATTTGGTTCCATATACATACAGACGTACTGTAAAGTGGGTAAATTATTTTAGTGGTTCTCATCATGTAAATCTCGAAAAGTCATGTATATAAAATAAAATAATATAGGAGGGACCAAAACATTTTGTAAAGACAGTCTTGTCCTAATAAGATAAAATGACACAAGTCCTAATTGGGATTTGGGAATGATTCTTATATATTTAGATTTTTTAAAGGGCGACCAAACACTTTACTATTGCAAATTTCTGTTGCATTTTTCCGTATTATTAAAGTGTACACTCTTTCATCTAACAAAATCACTACTATATAGTTTTTTTTATATACTTCAACATTCTCTTCCTACATTTTTTTTTCTTTAAAAAAAATTAATAGAAAGCTATACAATTTCTACTTTTATATAACATGCCTGGCAGGGGTGGCCCTGGGCAAGGGCGAGGTGGGCGACCGCCTAGGCCTCAGCTCAAAATTAAGTCTCATTCCAAAATTTTTTAAGGCCCTTATTGAAATGCCTCAATATATTTATATATAAAAAATTAAAAAGGCTCATATATTTAAAATAAGTCTTTAAATTAAGCCTAATAATAATTTATTTCTCTAACCCAAGTATGTATGAGAATAATTTTTTGTATCTATTTGATGTGAAGAAACTAATTTCACTAAATTATGATAATTTGAAAAAGTATTATGTTAATCTTGAAGGTTTTTTTAAAACCTAATAATTTTTTTTTATTTTGATAGTATTGATTTATTTTCAGACTTAAAAGTCTTACAAGAGATTTTATCAAAAGAAAAATGACAGCAACAAATATACTTAATTTTATCAAGGAATTGAATTATTCCAAATGCATCTATTACATATAGAATATTATTAACTATATTTGTTACAGTCACATCCGTTGAAAGAAGTTCTTCAAAGTTAAAATTATAAAAATTTTACTTGCGATCAACTATATCACAAGAAAGATTAAATGAATTAGCTATATTATTTATTGAACAATATTAATTAGAAAATATTGAAAATAAAATTTAAATAATAATTTTGTAGCAGAAACCGTATGTAGAGTAGTTTTTCAATGATTTTTTTTTTTTTAAAAGATAGAAGGCCTCATTTTTTTTTTACACTGCCCCATGCCTCATAATTCCCAGGGCCGGCCCTGCCTATAATCCTAGGTATGACCCTATGCCTACTGGGAGGCATGACTGTTATTTCTTGGAAATCAAAGCTAAAAAGCATGCATGACCAACCTATCATCAAAGGAATCTTATCTTTTCCTTTTGATATTTGAAACCTCATGATTAAGAGAAATCAAGAGACTTGATTTCCCACCAAAAAACCATCTATAAATAAGACCCTTAAA
Source organism: Fagus crenata (assembly GCA_014362285.1). Lineage (NCBI taxonomy): Eukaryota > Viridiplantae > Streptophyta > Magnoliopsida > Fagales > Fagaceae > Fagus > Fagus crenata. Next base: position 6,229 of record BKZX01016202.1, read on the forward strand.
CACTATCTTAAGGACATCCCAACCCTTTTAATTAACCCTACCATCATCCTGAGCATCATAAGATCACCATAACATCACTCATGACAAGTTCATAAGGATCAGGTCACAACACCACAAAAAACACAAAGATAATCTGAAACTCATTACAGCAGATATCATACTATTATTCTTTGGAGCACTCTCTAGTGGATCGGATTTCCTCAAATAGAGAGTTCTAAGGTCGACTTCAACCTTAAAACTCTGATCTTTAACCTTGAACACCAACCCAAGCCCGAAACACTATGATCTAAGCTTATATCTCTAAAAGTGTCTTTAAGGAATCTGCTTCATTAGCCCTTAGGCCAACTTTTGGGCCTTCAGTTGAATTTTGGGTTTGACTCTCTTACCCTCAAAAGCTCGGTCAACGTTCTAATCAATCTCATTGTGGCACATGGCATAGCGACAAAAAACCTCCTCACAAAGTGCAAATAAAATTTCTAATTATTGTAATTTAAGTGTGTGTAAAGATTCGAACTCACACTCTCAAAAATGAAGATTTTCCACGGTGTTGTTGTGTGTAAATGATATCTTAAATTGGTCATTTTAATGATAATATTATTTAAGGATTGGTTAAAATTATAGCTTAATTATTATTTTGGTCCTTAACTTGACCTTTGTGTCAAAATGATCCTCAACCTTTTAATTGTGTAAATTTGGTTTTTAACATTTCACCTTTGTGTCAATTTAGTAATTGTCGTAAGTGATAGATTGAAAATACTAACATGATTAACGGTTTTATTAAAATAATAATAAATATTGGCGTGACATGTCAACTCAGAAAAGAAAAATAATAATAATAATAATAATAATAATAATAATAATAATAATTAAAATTAAAATTTTAAACTTAAAAAAATCAGAATAATTTTTACTTAATTATTGGTTGAATATCTTAATTTACTTAATGAAGATTGGGCCCAACAATTAGAACCGTGACAAAATCAAATAGTGTACAAAAAAAATGGGATCATCATATTCATACCTTTTTTTCTAAAGCTTGTTGTGATAGGCGCACGCGTGTCATCTTCTCAGTCCAGAAAGCATTTTTTGAAAGTGGAAAGTTGAAACTGATCAAGCACAGATAGATAGACGCAGAGACAAAGAGCCAAAGCTCTCGGAAAGAATAACAATTAATGGCAAGTGTTGTAGTTGGTAATGGTGGTAATGGTGTTGAGGAAGTGAGGAACAAGCAGGTTATATTCAGGGACTACGTGTCTGGTTTTCCCAAAGAATCAGACATGCAAGTGAGCACTGGAACACTGAAACTGAAGCTTCCGGAGGGGTCCAATGGGATACTAGTGAAGAATCTTTACTTGTCCTGTGATCCCTACATGCGTTTACGGATGACAAGAATTGAGGGTCCTAACGTTTTTACTTCCTTCACTCCTGCCTCTGTAAGCAATCTCTCTTCTCTTCTCTCAGCTCTCTTGGTTTTATTGACAATATGACAACCAAAATTATTTGATTGCGAGGTTTGTGAAATCGATCATTCTATTCACAACTAATTTTTCATTATTTTTTTTCAGTGTTGAGAAAGTAACTTTTTTAATAGAAGTTGTGATAATAATAGGTCAAGTAAAAATAAAGATACTCCAATCAAAATTTATTGCCTTAAAAAGGTTATGACCTACCGCTCTTATTTTAAATTTTATTTTAAGACCAATGGTATATTTAGGCATTGTTTTAAAATATAAAATAAAATTTCTGAAATTACCCTTGAAAGTTATTGGCTTGTATGTTATATTATATAGACTTTTTTTTTAAGGGGTTTTATGGTTATTTTTTGTTTGAAATTTGGAGGACTTCATTATTTTCTTGAAACTGGGTGTGCATATATATTTGTTGGTTATTTTGAAAAGATATATCATAATTAAATGTAAATTAACAGAATGGTCAAATTCTTTGTACGTTGTAAGCATTAGTTAAATAAAAATACAATTGGAAGAGTAGATTATAAATTGTTGTGAATTTCTCTTTGTGATGATAACATGCAGCCATTAACTGGGCTTGGAGTGGCCAAAGTTTTGGATTCTGGACACCCAAACTTCAAGAAAGGTGACTTGATTTGGGGCACAACCGGATGGGAAGAATACAGTGTCATCACAGGACTGGAAGGCTTCTTTAAAATCCAGCACACTGATGTACCCCTTTCCTACTATACTGGAATTCTTGGTGAGTTGTCTGCTCATTCGGTGAATTCTAGATTGAATTTGGGTGTTAAATGATTGTGTGTGTGTGTGTCTATGCATTGGATATGCATATGAAGGTGATTAATTTATATTTTCCAGATGCTCTGTATATGCAAGCTAGTGTATTACAGTTGGATCCTTGACCAATTCAGTGATTGTGGCTCTAGATCAAATATAATTGATAGATGTACTAGTACTAAAACCAGTTTCAGTTGAGTTGATTCTGAGCAAAGCATATCTTCTAGTTGGGATTATGTGTGGAGTTAAGTAGTCTAGTTGTTTTGGTACATCAAGGTTTTTAATTAAGGTTGCTATGTACATACTCTTTGAATTAAATCATTGATTACATTATTACATACCAACAATGTGAAAACATTTTAATACGGTTGTTAAGCAATATTGCACTATAGTGTCAATAAAGGCAACTGTCAATATTATTAAATGAAAATTAACAAAATTAGGAGAGATTGGCATGTTGCTTTACCTTTCCATGAAATGATCAATGATGTCTGCCGTATATATAATTGGATGTGTGTTTGGATTTTATTCTAGGTATGCCTGGTTTGACTGCTTATGTCGGTTTTTACGAAGTTTGTTCTCCTAAGAAAGGAGAGTATGTCTTCATTTCTGCGGCATCAGGTGCAGTTGGTCAGCTTGTTGGGCAATTTGCAAAGTTGATGGGTTGCCATGTTGTTGGAAGTGCTGGAAGTAAAGAAAAGGTGAGTTATTTCCATTTGTCATGCTTCATAATTTAAGCCCTACATATTCTTTACCCAATGCCTGCTTTAATTTTTATTTTTATTTTTTCCCATAAAATGATTCAGTTACAAGCAATGACCGTGATTAAGCATGGTTAACCTGATCTTGCCATGTGTCATTTGGTTTCTTTGAGAATTTATAGTCAATCCAAGCAAATATTTGGACTCTTAGAACGATAGAATATATTTGTTTTTACCATAAATCTTTTTTCTTTTTCCTAAATTGTTTTCTTATAGCTGCGTTCTTTTTCAATGACATACCACAATTTCCAGAGAAAAATTTCTAAATGCATAGAATTCTTAATGATTATTACCAATTCAGTATTCCCAATTTTCTCTTCCCATGGAATGGCTCTATGCATGTTTCATGGATCATAATCTTTTGACCACTATGCATACCTGATTTTCTTCATGAAGAATTCGAATGGGAAACAAAAGGTATATTGAAGGCCTTTGTTTTAGAAAAACTCATTCATATACATAAATGGTTCTTTATAGGAAGCAACCATTGCAAGGTTTTGAAAGGATAGAGCTCTCTCTAGACTTTTTAGCTGTGCAATATCATTCTTTCTTCTTCCCTCCTCTGTTTTAGAAGGAAGTGGTCAGACATATCAATACTCTACAAGAAATTTCAAGCTTTTATTGTCTTTTTGTTCTTTGAAATCATGCAGGTTGATCTACTAAAGAACAAGTTTGGGTTTGATGAGGCTTTCAATTATAAGGAAGAAACTGACTTGGACGCAGCTTTGAGAAGGTCGGTATATATACATATTGCTTAACACAATTTTTTGCTCTGTGGCTTTAATTAACCATTTTACATCAGATGGAGATAAATTCATTCCGTCTGTGCTACATATTATTTATATATGTGTATGTGTCTATATTTTCATCACTATTAAGGAGAATATACATGACATTGTCTTGATCACATAATGATAATAGAATTACTAGCTTTTGGGTGAGTTCCATGGTTTGCATTACTAGCAGTTTAATGGTTGGGTGGGACTGGGAAGGATGGCCGATGGGTTGAGGCTTTGCTACAAAATATCCAAAAACAAGAGACGGTTAGAATGTAGAATGCACCATTTTGTCAATTTGTAAAAATTAAATTGCTAATTATCTTCTACTGGTAGCTCCTTTATCTCTGAATTAACCTTTCATCAGGATGCAATTGAGTCTTCTTATGAATGGCATTATAGATAAAGCAATGTAAATGACTTTGTACATGAAACATGTATATTCTTTCAATTGCAGCTTTTATTATTTGGTTTTGCTATGTATGTAGATACATGGTGATACGAAATTCATCAAAAATCCTATTAACAAGAAAAGATTAAGATGGTGATGGAAATTCATAATGTCTTATTCTAATACTAATAATGCAATGACAAATCCTTTTTAAAACAATGATTTTAAATCCAATTAACAAGAGATATTATCTCAAGCACTAAATTTAGCCTTTCTATTTCTGAGTGTCACCAGGTACTTCCCTGAGGGCATTGATATCTACTTTGAGAATGTTGGGGGAAAAATGCTTGATGCTGTGCTTCTCAATATGAGAGCCCTTGGTAGGATTGCTCTATGTGGAATGGTTTCACAATACACTCGTGATCAGCCTGAAGGTGTTCAGAATTTGATGTGTCTTATTTATAAAAGGATTCACATGGAAGGATTTGTTGTCTTTGATCACTATAATATTTATCCCAAGTTCTTGGACATAGTGCTGCCTTACATCAGAGAAAAGAAGATAGTGTATGTGGAAGACATAGCAGAAGGCCTTGAGAGTGCCCCTGCCGCTCTGGTAGGACTTTTTAGTGGCTGCAATGTTGGAAAACAAGTTGTTGTAATTGCTAGGGAGTGATTTAGCCATCTTTTGTATATCCATATGCTACTGATAGGTTGAGTTTTATGTTAAATACTTGATGTTAGTGGTCCACCTTGTAGTAGTTTAACAAGCCCTGTCTGCAGCCAGGGTCAGGTTTATGGTTTGGTGTTTAGTATAGGAAATTTACCAGAAGGAAATTTTGACCATTTACAAAACAAATTTAGTTAGTAATGGATGGTATGTTATATGACTCAATAAGAATTTTTTGTTTTTGTTTTTTTAAGAAAAATAAATGACTTATTTTCCCCTACTATCCTAGCAAAATCCTTGCTCCATTACAAGGAAAGTATTAAGAGTAGCTGAGTTTGGTGTGTGTGAGAGTTAGAAAACTCTACTGAAAGGCCACTTTTAGCGTACCTTTTGCACCCAACATTCATTGCTATAAATGAAACTGAAGCATTTCTATTTTCTAATGCCTTGGCCTACTTATTTTGCACCTTTCAGCAACTGTTTGGTATGGATGGTCAATGTTGAGTTGCTTGTCCAATATTTATCATTTCAATCGTGCTGATTTGCTCTTACTTGGACATTTTACCCTTAATCACGATACTAAGTAGTAGCTCTTGGCTTCTCGCCATTTGGATTTACTAGCCGATGTCCCGCGTGATGCTCGTATACGGTTTATTATATTATACACCGTCGTTTAAAAGATAAAAAATGTATGATTAATATAATTAAGAATATAGACGTATTTTTTAAGTGAATTG
>BKZX01016255.1:0-10295 GCA_014362285.1 Fagus crenata
ATATGAGTTGCCACTTGGTAGGTTGGAGTTGTTACCTAATCTGGTTTGTCCTTATATAAACATACATGTAAGAAAAACTAGGGGTGTAAGCTTCACCGACACAACCGACTAAACCGCAAGAACCGCACCGAACCACACCTCACCAAACCGCAACCGATCTTAATAGGTGCAGGTGCAGGTGCGTGTAATAAAAAAACCGCACTATAAGGTGTAGGTGCAGGTGCGTGTAATAGGAAAACCACAAAAAACCGCACCGCACCTCTCCGATTACACCCCTAGTATGTTATACTTGTATGCTAATGCTACATGCAAGTGATGTTACATTATATGTGTATGCTAATAGTATGTGAAGGTTGAGATTGAGTTATATTTGTATAAGGATGATATATATGTGTAGGTTAAGATTTAAAATTATGATTCATTCTATGAGATATGTATGTTATAATTTTTTTTTTTCTTAAATATTCAGGTTGAGATTGGAAATTATGATTTATATTTGTATGCTATATAGTTAGCCAAATTTTTGAGTTGTTGTAAAGGTGGATTTTTTAAATTCAAATTGACATTTGGACTAGCCCAATCCAACCCAAATGAGTCCAACCCAAACCGCAAGACCGCACCTACACCGCACCACACCAAACCGCACCGCACCAAGTCAAAACCGATCTTAATAGGTGCAGGTGCAGGTGCATGTAATAGAAAAACCGCACTATAAGGTGTAGGTGCATAAATCCGGAGAAAACCGCACCGCACCTCACCGATTACACCCCTAAGAAAAACCAAATGTCTACCTATGTATGTATGCTAATAATATGCCTACATCTACATATATATATATATATATATATATATATATAAAGTGAGGTTATGTGATTAAAAGTATACAGAATTACTCATTTGAGTTGACATCCTAGTGGATGTACAAGTTTGTGATAATACGAGGGAGAAAAGAGTGAAGACATATATAAAAGTTGATGTGGTTTAACTCCATGACAAAATCGGAAGAAATGCAATTTAACAAATTGTTATAGAAAGAAAATATGAACCCACACAGAGATTGCCCAAGCATTTCATCCTGATAAAATGTCAAAAGAGTGGTAGCAGAATAAATTTAACTTAATAGAATAAAGAAACAGTGAGAAAGAGTTATTACATGATGTTATTATATACATATTACAACTAATTATTGAGAAAATTTATCGGCTATTATTTACAAAGTTGAGTAGATGAAACCCCAACATAGTGATAGTATCCACAATTCCGCATCACACTATTCTCTAAATTTCCACCCATCATATTAACATTGTTAATAAACCCCCACTGGAGAATGAAAGAATATCTGCACACCTGAGAGAAAAGGGGACAGAGTGTAACTCAAAACTGCAAGCAACAAATAGGCAGAATGAATTTCAATATTTGAACAAATGCATCACTCAAAAACAACCCCAAGAGCTTGGTAACTTAGATTGTACAAGCAAATGAAAGTTTGTGGCATAATCATATACTATCGCTGGTGTTCCATATAAAATGCCAATTGATTTCTTAATCTCTCCAGTTCTCTCAAAGAGTATAAATAATGACTCAAAAATAAAAGAAAGGCTCCAGAGATATAGGACTATCCCAAGCAGGCTAACAAAGGCATTTATTACATAAATATTTCATCTATGCCTCGAATTCAGATCAAACAAACACTCAATCCAAATTAGAATTGTCATGGCTAATGATATGGCTAATGATAAGTCTGCATCTAATAATGTCCAGAGTGGTGACGTACAAGATAAAATGGCACCGGAATAAAACAGAAGACACTCAATTAAATATAAGTAATCTATAATATAAATTAAAACTTGAAACAGAGAGAATTTTTTTAACCTTCTCTAAACAGTGACACATACGAATCCTTGCATCCATAGAATTCCACCTCACATGTCTCATCTCTAACACACACTCTCTCCCTCTCTCTCTCTCTCTCTCTCTCTCTCACATCTCATAACTCACACACTCTCTCTCACACGTTTCATCTGTAACAGTTTCTCACCCCCATTGCCTTTTCATCTCCCACTCCTTCTCTAGCTCACCTCTTCACCTCTTCCCACTTTATTCCTCTTTGACTCTTCTACTCCCCATCAATAATACTATGACTCTTCCCTTTTAAAATCTGCCCACATTTATTCCACATTACTCCATTCCTCCAACTCTCTCTATCTGACTCTTCCACTCTCCATCAGCAATGTTCTAATTGTTGATTCATTGCTGAAACGTCTATATATATAAACAATCAGGTATGTGTTCCTTTCCATGCGGTTGTTTACCGATTCACTACGACAAACGCGTAGATCACCAACCAGGTTCTTCACGGATTGAGTCACAACCCTGATTCCTCCAATCCCATCGTGGTCGACAATAGCTTGGAGTCGAATCTGAGGCTAATTCCAACGCCATGAATGACACCAAATTCAAATGTTGTCCAACAATCACCAACGATCTTGCCAGGTTTTATATGATCTCTTCTCTCTCAGTTGTCCTCTCTCACTTTCTCTCTCTCTCTCTCTCTCTTAAGCACCTACAATGATTTTGCATTATCTGTTTTTGGTTCCTCAATTCCCCTTAATGTGTTCGAACAAATGCTTGAACCAAAATTTCTGTCACCAATCTGATTTTAGTTTTAGATGAATGAATGTCTTTTTTTAATATGCTTTTGGGTGCTCAAATTTTGTAGGTATTTTCTTAGATTTTTTTTTTTCTTTAAGTTTGTGGGTGTTTTTGCTTTGGCCACGTTTATATGTAAGAATAGGAAAATTTGTGTTTTTTCTTTTACAAATTCATTTTGTTTGCTGGGTTACCCAATTTGAAACATTTGTAGTTATGGAATTCTAAAATTTTCATAGATACAGGGTTAGAAGGTGTTGATCCATTGTTGGCTGATTGGGGAATCTCATATGATTTTGTAGGAGCAACTGCTAACTTTGATTCTTATTGCTCCCCATAAATATTCATCTTGCTATATTATCTCTAATAGTGAAAGCTGTTGATTTAAACCACTACTTAAACTACCAGGTGTCATCCAAAGATACAGCCTTGATGCAAATATTTGCCTTCTTTGTCAGATAATTCCGTATTTGTTTGTCATATGCAATATACATAGGTACAAACAATTGGTGAGTCTAAGTTTTTTGTTTGTAATTGTAATTGCAATTGTTAGGCTTATTAGTAATAAGTTAGTGGTGTCTGTTTGTTGCAGTTTGAGGCAGAGCAGATGAGTACCCAAATATTGGCCCACATCTTGGTTAAGGTCTGCTTAATTCTGCCTTTTCCTTACTTTACATTTTGTTTCCCAACACCAACATTGGACTAATTTATTCATTTGTTTAATGTATGGTTGCAAGTGATTATTTTCTCCCTTAAGATGTTCGAAGAAATACAAGAACCAAACTGTCCATCGCCAAATTGGAAGTGTAAGGTATAAGATCTTATTTTTGGTTAAGTTTGTGTTACACAAGGACTAGGAAGTATAAGGTAATCTTATTTTTTGGGTTCATTTTTTTTAATGGTTTGATTTTCTTTAGTTTGATCCTGATTTTTGTGTATTTACATCATCATTTCTAAAAGGAAAAACACAACAGAAAATTTTAAGTACATGTACACAAGCTATATGATAAAATTCTTGAGTCATCTCTATTCTTATTCTAGAATTTCTAATAGATGCTTTTGTTCTTATTCTATTCATTTCAATACTGCATTTTGAGTTTTTTTTTTTTTTTTTTGTTGAGAAAAATCAAGATTTTCAGTATTTTGTGGTAATAGACTTTGAGATTATTTTTCATTTGCTCATTGAGAGCAGTGTGACTAGCCAATTGGACATGTTTCTTATGGTCCCATTTTTTGAATGGTCCATACACTAAATTCATGAAGTTGGCTATAGCTTAACTATTTAGCATTGTAATTCATTTTAAGAAAAATTTGGCCAACTTAGTGAAGATCTCCTCTTTTGTATACATGTGTATATCTTCACCAATGTAATTCAAATGGTGAATTTCAATTCAAGTTCACTTTGTGGATGTGAAATTCAAGTTCTATCTAAGTTAGAAATAATATCAGCCCAGGAGTTTAAATATAAATTTTTTTTTTAAAAAGAATCATTGCATGTGTTGTAAATGTCCTATACTCATGAAAACTAGAGTGCTTGCACATGTATTTGACCACTGTACATATTTATGAGAACCATCGGTTATTATCTTTGTAGCTGAGGAATTTAAATATAAAACTCTGCTTTTATTTTGTTGTTTTTTGAAATTGTTGCTATACAATGCCTGTAATGTTGAGAAAAGTAGATTTAGTTTTAAAGTTCAAACTTCAAAGTATAGTTTTGTCTTTACAATTCTGCTCATAACCTTGCACTATATATATAGGTTCTTGCCTAGCCATTGGACTTTATTTACTATTTCTAAGTATATTATGCTTTTATTCAAAGTTTGCGTAATTATCACCTACACTTATTCAACTGCTATGCATGATTCCAACACTTATGCTTCTACCAATTATCTAATGGACACATTGTTGTAAAACTTTCGATTAAATGGTGCTCTTTTCGTGTATTAGATCTCTCTCTCTCTCTCTCTCACTCAAGGGGGTTCAAACCCTATTGGAGCCTAGGACCCTATTTCAATTAACCAAATGATAAATTGTATTATGTTTCCTAATATCTTATGTAAATGCCAGTTGACATGAATAGTTTTTTTATTCTATCAACATGCTATCCAAATCAAATAGCTTGGTGATGTTTCTTTCTTTTTTATTGTGCAAATAATTACTGCATATAGAGCCACATAACCCAATAACTTGAAGTCGTTGGGTAGTGTAATGCATGCCTATCCGAGAAACTAAGTCAAAGCTGGGAATGTTGATCATGATCTGTTATTAAGAACCCTATAATGTTATTTATTAATTTTGTAACCATTGAAAGAAATTTGTTGCTTCTACTTGATACTTTAGTAACAAAATTTACATTTGAGTTTTCCGCGCAACGCGCGGGTTTGCGACTAGTAGGGAATAAAAAAGAAAGGGACAAAAAAAGAGTCCCAATATAAATTAGTGTAGCACCTTATAACATGTGTGCTTGATTATGATACAATCTAAATAAAAATTCCTTACGGAGCAAGCTATCAAGAGAAGTTCTTCTCACACCCCTGAATTTTAGACCCTGAACACATGGAAATTTGATCTTTGGAGAGTGAATTGTGTGCTTGATTGTGGAAAACAATTGTACAACAAAGTGTGCACATAGCTCCAAAGCCAATCAATACTAATAAGCTCAATAACTACATTTTTTCATGTCCAACCAACCATTTAAACCAGAAAAGGAACATACCTCTAATCAAACTCACCACCTTGGTCTTCAAAATGATTCTCCATTTTCAGGCCATGTTTGTTACTATTCAAAAACTTATTAAGTTGAGCCTCCATTCTTAAGCTTTCTATATTATTTACAATCTCAAGCCTGAGTATTCGTTTTTGGGCTGTCATTATTATTTACAAAGCCCTTGCTTTGGTTTCTACTAGCATCCATCAAAGGACCATTACATTCACTTTCTTCACTGTCATTGTGTTGAAATTCTGCTGAGGATTGGACGCTACGGTTATCAGGAGCTCAAGGATCTCACATATGCCCCAAGCCCATCTGTATGATTCTTCATTAAGCCCAAGATTAGTGAGAAAAGTCTCTTCAACCCTCCATAGTCTAGACGGGATATGATATGCACGTTGGGCAAAATATTCTAACACAAATCCATTTTGAGTATGCAAATTTTTTTTTTTTGTTTTCCATGTCCTTTTGGTACATGTTAAATAGGGCATATCCAAGAAAATGGCTCCGTTTGGCCAATGACATTTTTGTGATATGAACATCAATAAGATAGAATAGAAATATGACGTTAAAGCTTAAACTGGTGAATCTTTTACAAAGTTATTTTAATATTCTCGTCATCAACTTTTTGTTAAAAGCATTGCCATTGATATTGTTAGAGATATATATTGGGCCATGAGGACCAAACCAAGTGTAGGCCCATTAATTGTAATAGAAGCAAACCGCTTTAGTTAGGCTAGGTTTCTCTAGTATATATACCCTACTTGGGTCTCATTGTAACAATTAAGAAATATAGTAAAGATGTAGCCATCAAGGGCTTTCGTGTGTGGACGAAGGTTTTCATGACCGAACTACGGTATCTCTGTGTATCTGTTCTCTATTTGTTCTCTCTCTTTCTCTAAACTCTTTTCTCTCTAGCACTTTCATATTTGACAATGTATTAGAGAATCCATTCTAGATTTGTATCTGAGCATCTGTTCTAACATGGTATTAGAGCTAAATTGATATTTTGGTATATATTGTGGTTTCTGCACCACCTGTCTCCTCTCCCAGCGGTCACTCTTGATCTTGGTTATTACAATGTGCCGCCACCGTTCCACTCTTCCATCACCAGAGTCAGAAAACCCCTCACACTCTGTCATGCACCAGATCATTCCTCGGCTTTCCTACACGTTTCGTCTCCAGCTGCCGCGTTGTGACTGCCAAGTTAAAACTCTGTCAAAATCTGAACACGGTGCTTCCACGCTGCTCCTGAAAATCTGTGAATCCGTGAACTCTACTGAAATCCCCTGAACTCGTGACCCTCAGCACTATCAGAGCCAAATTCGATTTTGGCCAAAGCTAATACTCAGCTATGAAGAATTTCTGGGCAAAAGTTGTGTCTCTGTGCCGCTATCCATGCAAACCAACCAGACAGACTCACATGTGAAGCGCCAGTCGATGGTTTGAGATTCACTTCTTGGGTTCATTACTTCAAGCCACCGTCTGTGGGTTCTTCTTGGTTCTCAATTTCAGGCAAAACCCACCAGATTTGAGTGTTCGTTCTCTTCAAGGAAAATCTGACTCGCTGCGTCACACGAGTCATAACTCACCTCAAGGTCCATAACTCAGTTCGGGTTGGCCTCCAAGTCAATACAGCTTTTGGGTATTTATTGGCGGACTCTTTTTTTATGGGGAGATTTCTTATGGCTAGTGTTCCAAGCATCAAGGAAGATCTCGACTAGATTTCCAACTTTCCATGCCGTGGTGGACCTTGTTTGCATAGGAATCACCATTCAATTCAACTTGAATTTCAAAGAGGCTAGCATCTTCTTTTGGTCCCACGGCATTAGTGGTGTGCTAATGCTAACATCTAGAGAAGGCTCCCAATTTTCACTTTTAATCTAGCATAGCAACACGTGGAGTATGATCAAGGTGGTTAAAGACAACAACGTGAGGTGGTGTTTGATACTTTGCCCAACGTTTTTGGAAACAAGATATCTTTAGTCTTAGCCGTGTCTCCTTCAACAGTGTTTCTATAATTTTTAAGTATTACTCCTCTCAGATATCAGCACCAAGTGGCTTCCATGCCACTCCTGTCCTCTCCCCAATCTCAAAACAACTACAATTGTGGCTTCCATGCCACTTGTCCTCTCCTCGATCTCAGAACAAAATCAATTGTGGTTGAAATGCCACCCCGTGCCCTCTCCTATACCTCCAAAAGAAAGAAAAAAAAAAAATCCTGACCTTTTTGTTTCTTGCTTTGTCTTGTCTTTTTCAGGAACTCTTCACTCTTTCGTTAGTTACAATGGACCATTCAACCTCATGGTCACTCTGAGACATCCTTATCCCAAGAGTCACTCTGAAAACGAAATTTAATGCACCACCCTATCGCCCATGAGCTTCCTTGTTGCTCCACGATCTGCTTCTTGTTATGAAGATGAATTTGTCTGTTATTATGGTCTTCCGTGAGAATCTGTCTCTTATTGTCTTCCATGACAATTTGTTTCTGTTATCTTTCCGTGACAATCCGTCTGTTTCGTCTAGTGTCTTCTGTGACAATCCGTCTGTTCCGTCTGGTGTTTTCCGTGACAATCGTCTGGTGTCTTCCGTGACACAATTCATTTGTTTTGTCTAGTGTCTTCCGTGACAATCTGTCTATTCCGTCTGGTGTTTTCCGTGACAATCGTCTGGTGTCTTCTGTGACAATCCGTTTGTTCTATCTATTATCTTCTATGACAATCTTTTATGAGCTCTTCTGAAGACAGTCTCTTGTTGTCCTGTGTGGCAGTCCGTTGTCTTACTCTGAGCTCTTCTGTGTTTTTTTATTCGTTGTGAACTCTTCTGAAGACAGTCTTTTGTTGTCTTGTGTGGCAGTCTGTTGTCTTACTCTGAGTTCTTCTGTGTTCTTTTATTCGTTGTGAGCTCTTCTGAAGACAGTCTTTTGTTGTCCTCTGTGGCAGTCCGTTGTCTTACTCTGAGCTCTTCTGTGTTCTTTTATTATGCTTCATTTGCTGCATGGGTTTCTTTCTTTCGACGGTGATTATTTTTCAGGCATTTTCGTTTCGTGGACCTTACTTCTCTTCGAGGATTCTACTTCATGCAATTCCAAACTCAAGGTTTCGTCATATTGCACCTTGAGTTTGAGGGGGGATGTTAGAGATATATATTGGGCCATGAGGCCCAAACCAAGTGTAGGCCCATTAATTGTAATAGAAGCAAACCGCTTTAGTTAGACTAGGTTTCTCTAGTATATATACCCTACTTGGGTCTCATTGTAACAATCAAGAAATATAGTAAAGATGTAGCCGTCAAGGGCTTTCGTGTGTGGACGAAGGTCTTCATGACCGAACTACGGTATCTCTGTGTATCTGTTCTCTGTTTGTTCTCGCTCTTTCTCTAAACTCTTTTCTCTCTAGCACTTTCATATTTGACAATGTATTAAAGAATCCATTCTAGATTTGTATCTGAGCATCTGTTCTAACAGATATTTCCATTTTCTGGAAGTCATATTGTATACGTGTGGTTTGGACTATATGTTTTGATGGATATCCATATCCTAGAATGTTTCAACTTTCAAGGACATGATTCTTTGAGCATCCAGGAGAACGTTCGTCGTGTTAGTACAAGATTTTTCCTCTCTGGCTGAGTAAACCAAAGCTCTCCACTATAGATGGGTGAGGGGAGCAAAGTAGCTAGTAAGCATTGAAGCCAAACTAAGCAAATGGATAGTAATTTCCTTTGCTTGAACTTTATATGTACGTGGTGACAAAATGGTTTCAGCTATTGTTCTTGTTCCTTCCCCCTCCACCTTTTTGTCTGCTTTAATCATTGCCGCATTAAGAGCCTATATATATATATATATATATTAGAACACTTAGTAGAATACTTCTATTCATTGCCATGGATTTCTTTGGTGCATTTCTTGTTGAAGCTGGTAAGTGTTTGACCAGCTACATGTTCTCAAAGATTGCAACTGTCATAAAATTCCATGAAAACACCAAAACTTAGGAGAGTGAATTGGGAAAGCTCAGTGGCCGAAAGAATGATATGTTGAGAGTATATTAAATTAGCCAAAGCAGAAGGGAAGCATCCAACGATGCAGGCTAATGTGTGGCTCATAAAGGTTGAGGAGATCGAACGTGAAGTAAGGCCGATGCTGGAGGCTAGTCTGAACAAAAGTTCTTGTACCCAAGATTGTTGTCTTGACTGCAACATGTGTAACCGATACCAACTCAGCAAAAGTGTGGCACAAAAGGTTAATGAGGTGAAAGTCTGAAAGAATTAATAGATTCATGCAGTTTTCATAATGTGGTGGCTGATAGAATGTCTCCTATAAAGGCTGTTACGATAATGCCTGCACCGTCTCTTGTTGGTCAGAAAGCAACAGAGGAGAGGGTAGCCCGGCTAATGGGATTCTTGAATGATGATGGGATCAAAATCATAGGTGTTTGGGGAATGGGAGGAGTGGGGAAGACTACACTAGTGAAGAACTCGAACAACATGCTCAATTCCTCTTTGGAATCATTTGATATAGTCATCTGGGTCAAGGTGTCAAAAGACTTGGATTTGAGAACTATTCAATCTCACATTGCAGAGAGATTGAATTTAGAATTGAATGAGGGAGAGAGTACTCAGCAAAGGGCTAATAAACTGTTAAGAAGTTTAATGATGAAAAAGAAGTGTCTTCTCATTCTTGATGAAGTTTGGGAGAAGATTGATTTGGACATTGTGGGTGTTCCGCAAGGCCATGACCAAGCCAACTGCAAGATCCTACTAACGACACAATCTTTGGCAGTGTGTAGGCAAATGATGACCAATGCAGATTTCAAGGTGGATGTTCTGAATGAAGAAGATGCTTGGAACTTGTTTGTGCAGAATGCAGGAGACGTAGCTGAGTCAGAAGGCCAGGGCCGGCCCTGGGGTAAGCCCAACAAGCCCCTGGGCTAGGGCA
>BKZX01016469.1:0-10587 GCA_014362285.1 Fagus crenata
AACCCCATAAGACCCAATATAGATAGTAACAATTTTCCATCTTTCATTAATGGCTAACCACCAAAACCATCAAAACCTTGGCCTAGATGGCCTAAACAAAACCTAGGTGGTGGTGGTCATGGTGCCCTTCCCAGCACAAGGCCATCTCAACCAGCTCCTCCACCTCTCTCGTCTTATCATGTCCTACAATATCCCGATTCACTACGCCTGCATTGCCACCCACATCCGCCAAGCCATGCTTCAAGTCCATGGTTAGGACCCAAGTTCTTTTTCAAACCTCCATTTCCATGAACTCACAATTCCACCTTTTCTTTGGCCCCCACCCAACCCCAATGCACAAAACAAGTTCCCTTCACATCTCCAGCCCTTGATCAATGCTTCCTTTCATCTTCGTGAGCCTATCACCGCACTTTTAGGCGAACTTTCATCCAAAGCAAGAAGAATCATTGTCATCAATGACTCCATAATGGCTTATGTGGTGCAAGACTTGGTTACTATTCCAAACGCCGAGTCATTCACTTTCCAAAGTGTATCAGCTTTTGCTTGTTTCTTGTATTCGTGGGAAACAATGGGAAAAACTTTAGAAACAAACGACAATGTAATCCCAAATGACCTTCCATCTCTTGAAGATTGCTTCACAACTGAGTTCTTGGACTCATTTGCTACATAATATGACTTCCAAAATCTCTACTCTGGGTGCCTCTACAACACTTACAGAATCCTAGATGATAGTTATATGGATTTAATGGAAAAGCTAGAAGATGACAAGAAGCATTGGGCTATTGGGCCATTCAATCCAATGAGAAATATAGCTGAGAATAAAAGTTCAAATGGAAGCAAGCACAAGTGCTTGCAGTGGTTAGATAAAGAGGCACCAAACTCAGTCATATATGTGTCTTTTGGAACAACAACAGCCATGGAAGACAAGCAAATAGAGGAGCTAGCAATTAGGTTAGAACAAATTGAGCAAAAGTTCATCTGGGTTTTAAGGGATGCTGATAGAGGAGATGTTTTCATCAATGGAGAACAAAGAAAAGTTGAGTTTCTCAAAGGGTTTGAAGAGAGAGTTATAGACAAAGGACTTGTTGTGAGAGATTAGGCACCTCAATTGGAAATTCTTAGCCACCCATCAACCAATGCGTTTATGAGTCATTGTGGATGGAATTCTTGCATGGAGAGTATCACCATGGGAGTGCCAATAGCAGCGTGGCCAATGGCCTCAGACTAGCTGAGGAACACAGTGTTGATAACAAGTTTGCTCAATGTTGGTATTGTTGTGAAGGATTGGTCTTGAAGAGATCAGCTCGTGACATCATCGACTATAGAAAATGCTATGAAAACATTGATGGCATCGAAAGAAGGGGATGAGACAAGGAAGAGGGCAGTGGATATGGGTGAAGTTGTCAGGCGAGCCATGGATGAAGGTGGAGTTTCACGCATGGAGTTGGATTCTTTCATTACTCATATCACTAGGTAGAGGGCATTCTAGCTAGGAAATCAAAGAGAAAAGAAAAATCAAAAAGAATGTATATATGAAGCGTTCAGGTATCATCTTTGTTTGAAGGAAAAAAAATGTCTCTATTTGAAATATGTATCAAATTGAAATAAAAAAAAAAAAAAAAAAAAAAAAATTTTAAAAAAAAAAAAAAATTTAAAAAAAAAAAAAAAAAAAAAAATTTATACGAGGAGATATTTTAGTGAATGATGGAGAATAAAAACAGAGACAAAAGTAATTAAAGCTAAAAACAATCAAGCCTTAAGAAGAAAAGTTGTCTCTACTAGTCTTATTTTATTATTTGTTTCATATTAGGGCAAGAATCAAGATTTAGGTACTAGATGATCAAGACCGCTCATCATTTTTATTTTTAATGAAAAGTATTAACACTATTACCAATTTTATTATAAAACACTTACAAGCTGAACTAATTGTAATGAATGAATGTGATTGGTACCACATTAACATAATAAATAATTTTTTTTGTTTTGTGTTTTGAAATTGACATATCATTTTTTTTCAGTTACGAAAAATTTGTATTACCCTTTTACATTACTTTTTTTCTTCTTTCTTTTGAGGTGATGATGACCCTCATAGTTCGAAACAACTATTTTGAGACAACTGTGATAACAAAGATGTATTAAAGTAATCTAGTGACAAATAATAGGAAAGGAATATTAAAGAAAAAACACATGCATAGTTGTCCTTGTCACAATCATTTTAAAACTTATTTAAATTACATTTGGTATAAGAATAATTGAATGTCGCACCAATGGTATTTAAAGTAATTTTTGTTTGACAAGAACCTTTTGACTTAGCTAGTTGTATATTCTCTTTCTTAAAGAAAAACATAATTCAAATTCCTCTTTCCCAACTATCATTTTTGATGGGTTCTCTACCCAAAAGACGGACGAAACTATCCCCACCATTGTATGGACGATCATAAACAAGTGAAGACACCAACCAAACCCGCCATCTGAGAGATCGACGACGCTACGGGATAATCGCCGACCGTGGCCTTTTTCTCGGACGAATAGATGGAAGGACGACGTTATACATCGTCCTTACATCGTCTGATATAAAGCCCACACCATCCCTAAACGGCTCATTAAGGGCCACGGTTACTAACCAAACCGTATAAATACCCATTAAATACTATATCCCCCAGGATATTGTAACCGCCCTCATAAAAGCCCTCATTCAAACCCAATAACGAGGGAAATTAAGAAGGGCCAAACGGCTATATTTTGAGACATCTATATAAATCACAGGACAGAAATACACAGGTACGCAGACAATTAGCCTAAACACTTTTACTTACCTGCTAATTATTCTCCACCAAATTCCTAACAAAGGCATCGGAGGAACTTTGGCCGGCACCCCACCGGTGTTTTCCTACCTTCGTCCTTGTTTGTTCTTTGTTTCAGGTCTTCTATCAGAGAGAGCATCGTTTGGACGACCGTGCTGATTTTACACATCATCAGTTGGCGCCGTCTGTGGGAAACGAGTTGTTTCTAGCCATTTCGTTTCTTTACCAGAAAAATTAAAAGCGGTCGCCCCAAGTAACCTTTTCTCTCATGGAAGCCGGAGATAACAGTGCCCAACCATTGAGTGCCTCGGAGAGACAACTGCAGGCTCTCACCGCCAACATTCAAGAATTAGCACGACAGAGTGCTGCCGATCGCAGGGAGATGCAAGAACTGGCCAGACAGAATCAAGAACTCATGGCTCTCCTCCGGTCAAGGGGAGAGATTCCCAGCCCCGGTCAGGGCCAGAACGGTGAAGAAATTCCTCGCAACGAGACAGAAAGAAACCAGAATCAGAATCATAACCAGAATGACGAGGGCAGCTCTGCCAACCAGAATCGAGACCCTCATCCTCATCCTCATCCGAGTCAGGTGGCGGACCCCGCCAAGTCCGCAGCAGACGCCAAGGCAGCCAAGCTCGAGGAAGAACTGAAAGAGATGAGAGAACAAATGAACGAAATGAAGAGCCAGGTCAAAGCAAAGGCAGCCAAAAACCTCGATATGCTCGTCCATCGTTCCGAGTCTCCCTTTACCAAGAGGATAGACGAATACCCTCTTCCAGCAAAGTTCAAGGTCCCTCAGCTAGAGACGTTTGACGGGTTCAAAGACCCACTTGATTACTTGGACTCTTTCAGAACCATCATGCGTCTTCACGGCGTGTCGGACGAGATTATGTGCCGCACTTTCCTGACAAACCTCAGAGGCTCGGCGAGGACCTGGTTCAATCAACTGGAGACTGGCTCCATAGATACGTTCGCCCAGTTGAGCAGGGCCTTCATCGACAACTTCATTGGAGGGCGAAGATCAGTACGTCCGGCAAACTACCTTCTTAACATACGGCAGAGAGAAGGAGAATCTTTAAGGTCCTATGTACAACGGTTCAACAAAGAAGCAGTCCAAATTGATGAGCCGAATGAATACGTCGCTCTCACTGCATTCAACGCTGGCCTCCTCAAAGGAGACTTCCTCTTCCAGCTATGCAAGGACCCACCGAAGTCAATGTCAGAACTGATGTATGAGGCCCAGAAGTTCATAAATGCGGAGGATGCCTTCCAGGCCCGAGACGAGTTCCTCAGTAGAAAGAGAAAAGAACCCAAAGATCGACGATTAGAATCGTCCAGGAGTAAGTCTTCCAGGCAAGACTACCCAAAGGCCGAGAGAAAGAACATAAGCTCGTCCAATCGACGTGAAGAACGACCCAGCAGCTTCACGCCCTTGAACATGTCCATCGATCAGGTCCTGTTACAGATTCAGGACAACCCAGATATCAAGTGGCCAGGGAAGCTTCGTTCAAACCCGACGAAGAGATCTAAGGACCTCTACTGTCGTTTCCACCGAGACCATGGTCACACCACCGAAGACTGCTTTGCCCTAAAACAGCAGATAGAGGCCCTGATCAGGCAAGGGAAACTGGGAAAATTCGTGCGACAGGACAAGACAGAAGTCCGTCATGAGCCTCGCCCGCCCAGACAGGACGAGAATAAGGATCGCCAAGAAGACCGCCCGCGGGATATCATAGGCGAGATACGCACTATCGTAGGAGGCCTAGCGTCTGGGGGTACCTCACGGTCGTCCAGAAAAGCTTACGCTCGACAGGCCCATAACATCTTGGTCACTCAAAGGTCAAGGAAGAGTTTGAAGATGGACGACCAAGTTATCTCGTTCAGTGAAGACGACGCGAGAAACATCCACCACCCACATGACGACGCACTTGTCGTCACATTAACCATCGCAAGATTTCTCACCAGACGAGTGCTTATTGATAATGAGAGTTCTGCTGACATCATATACCTCCCAGCATATCAACAGATGAAGATAGACAAGGAGCAGTTGAAGCCTATTGATATTCCCCTTGTAGGATTCACGGGCGACAAGGTGAAGCCCTTGGGAGTGGTGTCCCTCATCATCGAAGTCGTGGTAGACTGCCCCTCGGCTTACAACGTCATAATTGGTCGTCCGACCCTGAACAAGCTTCGGGCAGTCACTTCGACCTACCATCTCCTCGTCCGATTCCCCACGGAACATGGTATAGGAGAACTCAAAGGAGACTAGGCAACGGCGAGGGAATGCTACTTTGCATCCCTAGGTCCAGAGGCAACACATCAGACAATGAAAATTGACGAGGGACACAAGCTCGTCGAACCCACAGAGGAGTTGGAGGTGATTGCGTTGGACGATGATGAGCCAAGCAAAACCACCAGCATTGGGACAAAAATGGATAGGACGACAAGAGAATCCATGATCAGTTTCCTGAAGAGCAACCTGGACGTCTTTGCCTGGACGCACGACGACATGCCTGGTATCGACCTAGCAACAATCTGCCACAAGCTGAACGTAGACCCGTCCATGCGGCCCATAAAGCAGAAGAGACGAGTATTCGCCCCAGACAGAAATCAAGCGATCTCTGACGAGGTAGAGAAGCTTCTGACAGCCGGGTTTATCAGAGAAGTTTTCTATCCTGACTGGCTAACTAATGTCGTTATGGTGAAAAAAGCCAACGGCAAATGGAGAATGTGCGTAGACTTCACAGACCTCAACAAGGCCTGCCCAAAAGATAGCTTCCCCCTGCCTCGAATCGATCAGCTTGTAGACTCGACCGCGGGACACCGGTTGCTAACCTTCATGGACGCCTTCTCGGGATACAACCAGATCATGATGGACGACGCGGACCAAGAGAAGACTTCCTTTATCACAAGCAAAGGACTCTTCTGCTACAAAGTCATGCCGTTCGGATTGAAGAACGCCGGAGCCACCTACCAGCGACTGATGAACAAGATGTTCCACCACCAGATCGGACGAAACATAGAGGTGTATGTCGACGATATGCTGGTAAAAACGAAGGACGAAATAAAGCACTTGGAGGATCTGAAAGAGACGTTCGAAACCCTCCGTCGATATCGCATAAAGCTCAACCCGAGCAAATGTGTCTTCGGCGTTTCGTCCGGAAAATTCCTTGGGTTCATGGTCTCCCAGAGAGGAATAGAGGCCAACCCAGACAAAATAAAAGCCGTGCTAGAAATGACTCCCCCAAGGTCAACGAAAGAAGTGCAAAGCCTCACGGGAAGAGTGGCGGCACTTAACCGCTTTGTCTCGCGGGCTACTGACAAGTGCCTCCCCTTCTTCAAAACGCTGAGAAAGGCCTTCATCTGGACGGACGAGTGTCAGAAATCCTTTGAGGAGCTCAAGAAGTACCTGACATCCCCACCTTTGCTGAGCCCTTCCCAACAAGGCGAAGTCCTCTCCTTGTACCTAGTGGTCTCCCCGACAGCTGTCAGCTCAGCCCTCATCAGGGAAGACGGGGGCACACAACTGCCAGTATACTACACCAGTAAAGCCTTCCAAAGAGCGGAGGAGCGATACCCAGCAATGGAGAAGCTAGCATTGGCCCTCGTAATCGCCGCCAGAAAACTGCGTCCATACTTCTAGTCACATAAAATCATCGTCCTTACGAACCATCCTCTCCGTAAGGCAATGAATAAACCAGATGCAGCTGGACGACTCATTCAATGGGCCGTTGAATTGAGTGAATTCGACATCGAGTACCACCCAAGACAGGCCATCAAGGCGCAAGCCCTAACTGACTTCATAGCTGAGTTCACGGTGACGGAAGACGAACTGACAGAAGAGAAATTGGACGAAGGTTGGGAGATCGAAATCGATGGGTCGTCCGTCAAGGGAGCAAGAGGTGTTGGGGTAGTCTTCAAGACACCTGAAAGGCATTTGCTCAAACACTCCACCCGGCTCCAGTATCCCACCACAAACAACGAGGCAGAATACGAGGCCCTGTTAACTGGCCTGCGTATAGCCAAAGAGCTGGGGGCAAATAAACTAAAGATCCGAAGCGACTCACAGCTGGTAGTAGGGCAGGTCAACAGTGAGTATGAAGCAAGAGAAGACAGAATGGCCAAATATCTCAAGCTCGTCAGAAATGCCATGAAGTGGTTCGACGAGGTTAAGCTCGTCCAAATATCCCGTGAACAGAATACAGAGGCCGACGCCTTGGCAAAGCTAGCCTCTTCTGACGAAGCAACAGACCAGTACATCGAAGTTCAACACTCGCCAAGTCACCTGGAAGAAGAACTAAGCCCCATCAACGTCATTGACTCCTGGATGACACCCATCGTCAACTACCTAGAAGACGAAACACTTCCTTCGGACCCAATCGAAGCTAGAAAGCTGAAAATTCGATCCACAAGGTTTGTCCTGATACAAGGCATTCTGTACAAAAGAGGCTTCTCACTCCCATATTTACGTTGCCTAGATAAGGCAGAGTCCGACTACGTGATGAGAGAAGTACACGAAGGAATCTGCGGCAATCATTCAGGTGCACGCTCCTTAGTGCACAAACTCGTCCGAGCTGGATACTATTGGCCGACGATGCAGAAGGATGCGATTTCCTATGTTCGTGCATGTGACAAGTGCCAGAGATTCGGAAACCTCATCCACTCGCCACCGAAGACACTGACCCCAATGACGGCACCTTGGCCGTTCGCCCAATGGGGACTTGACATCATGGGACCCCTCCCTGTCGGACGAAGACAGCTAAAATTCCTCGTAGTAGGAATAGACTATTTCACGAAGTGGGTGGAAGCTGAACCACTCGCTACGATCACTGAGAAGAACATAAGAGGATTCGTGTGGAAGGCAATCATATGCAGGTTCGGGATACCCAGAGCCTTTGTATCAGATAACGGACGACAGTTCGACAACTCGCCTTTCCGGGAATTTTGTGAAGAGCTTGGCATACACAACCACTACTCGTCCCCTGGTCACCCACAGGCCAACGGACAGGTGGAAGTTACAAATCGATCCTTGCTCAAGATGATCAAGACTCGACTTGAGGGGGCAAAGGGATTATGGCCTGAAGAGCTCCCAAATATCTTGTGGGCATACAGGACAACAGCAAGAACTCCCACGGGAGAAACCCCCTTTCGACTGACGTATGGCACCGAAGCTGTCATACCCGTAGAAGTCGGCCTCACCACATGGAGGACGAACAACTATGACGAGGAAAATAACGATGCCCAACTACGATCAAACCTAGATCTAGTGGACGAAGTTCGGGATCAAGCTGAAGCCAGAACCAGGGTCTACCAACAAAGGATGGCCCGCTACTACGATAGGCGAGTGAAGCACAGGGAATTCAAAGTTAGAGATTTAGTGCTGAGAAGAGTGACCCTTGCAACAAAGGATCCAACCCAGGGAAAACTGGGACCCACATGGGAAGGACCGTACAGGGTCGTCAAGTTCCACAGGAGAGGCACTTATCACCTGGAGAAGTTAGACGGGAACGCACTACCTCACCCCTGGAACGCCGAACATCTGAAGAAGTATTACCAGTAAGACAATATTCATATGAACTCTCTGTACTCCTTTGCTCATATGATTCAAAATCTCCAGTGTATTTGTGTTTTTTTTTAATAAACTAACGGAATACAAAGTCGTCCAAACATAACGACTCCGTCTCTGCTTCTCCAAAGGCTCAAACAACCTTATTTGCTTGAATAAAACAACAAGCGTAAGGACGACCTTAAGCGCTTGAACAAAACAACAAGCCAAAGGTTGATTGACGACTCTATACGCTTGAACAAAACAACAAGTATAATGGGTCCACATAACAACCTTAAGCGCTTGAACTAAACAACAAGTCAAAGGTTCACTGACGGGACCGTAAGCGCTTGAATTAAAACAACAAGCCACAGGTTCATTGATGACCTTAAGCGCTTGAACAAAACAACAAGCCAAAGGTTGATTGACGACTCTATACGCTTGAACAAAACAACAAGTATAATGAGTCCACATAACAACCTTAAGCGCTTGAACTAAACAACAAGCCAAAGGTTCACTGACGGGACCTTAAGCGCTTGAATTAAAACAACAAGCCAAAGGTTCACTGACGACCTTAAGCGCTTGAATTAAAACAACAAGCCAAAGGTTCACTGACGACCTTAAGCGCTTGAACTAAACAACAAGCCAAAGGTCCACCTAACAAACCTAACTGTCTGATTTAAACACCCATGCATATATACAAAAACTTACGCATGGACGACTCTATACATTTGAGCAAAACAACAAGTGTCTAACCCCCATGCATATGTACAAAACTTATGCATGGACGACTCTATACACTTGAACAAAACAACAAGTGTCCTAACCCCCATGCATATGTACAAAACTTATGCATGGACGACTCTACACACTTGAGCAAAACAACAAGTGTCTCAACCCCCATGCATATGTACAAAACTTATGCATGGACGACTCTATACACTTGAGCAAAACAACAAGTGTCGCAACCCCCATGCATATGTACAAAACTTCTGCATGGACGACTCTATACACTTGAGTGAAACAACAAGTATCTCGACATCCAGGCATTTGCACAAAAACTTATGCATGGACGACGCTATACACTTGAGCGAAACAACAAGTATCTCGACAATCCAGGCGTTTGCACAAAACACGTAAAACCTCACATGTACCAACGAACCTATACTCGAACAAAAACAAAGAGTGACTCGGTCCCTAGGCATGTATACAAACGCACATGCACGGACGACCCTAGTCCTAAAAAGAATGTCCTATAAGTGCAAATGAAAAACATCCAAGCAGACCATCACATGGGCATGATCAAAGAAAAATTATCCAGTCAAAAACAGTTAAACAAAGAAACAAGATCATCATAAACTGCCAAAAGCATTGTAGCATTACAAAGCCTCAAAACGGGCCCATGAGATCCGCCAAACCAAGGCATTACAACAATATTGTTTGCCAAATTGAAAAGCCTCAAAACGGGCCCCACAGAGTGTTTGTTTTAAAAAGAGATTACAAACGGCCGAAAGCTAAGAAGTAGCATCGTCGTCCATCTGAGATGACGGACCCACATTACCATCGTCACCGGGCAACACGGATTCATCATCATCAAAAGGCTGGAAGGCTTCGAAGTCGATCTTCGGGTACTTCTCCTTCGCTTGCTTCTTCAAGAAGTTGAAGCCGGACAAAAAGTATTTGGTGTTAGTATCGTCAAACGCCTCGGACGATTTAAAGTCCTCGACAGCAGTTACCCTAGCCGTTGCAAGTTGGGATTCTAACGCCTTCGTCCGCTCATCAGCCCTCCTTACGTCATCCAAAGCCTTCGTCAGATCATCCTCCTTCCTTGTCAGATCAGCCTTAAGGGACGATAGTTCACCAACGACCCTATCCCTGTCCAAGGTCAGCTCATTAACAAGCGACGTCAACCGTTGATTGGCTTGAGCGGCTTCCGACATCTGAACCTTCTGCTGCAATAGTGCTTCCTCCCATTGCACGCAACGGTTGGCTAACACCGTAAGCTCAGTCAAGCCCTACACAAAAATATTCAGTCAGCCCTCAAAACAAAATAAAACAACGTGACGAAGGAACGACCTAAAGAAGTCATACCTTCATGAGAGAGTGGACGCCAGCCACCTTGATGACATCTGTGTTGACCTTGTCGTACTCACCCAGATCATCCTTCGTCACCGCGGCCTTGGCCCTACGGCAGGCCAAGGAGGCATCCCTTGGTAGAGTCGGCACCCTCTCCGCTAG
>BKZX01016500.1:0-10392 GCA_014362285.1 Fagus crenata
TTAGGTAGTCAAAGATGTGTTTTTGACAAAGCGGGTATTGGATATAACCCAAAAATAAAAGAAAAACACTATCAAAAATTTTTCATTAATGAAAACTTCTTGAAATCTCCCATATGTAAACATTGTGGAAAATTAGGGCATAATATTCATACATGTCTCATGAAAAATATGATTTGGGTAGTCAAAGGAACTACTCCTCCAAAAGCTAACCCTAGTGGACCCAAGAAAATTTGGGTACCAAAGAAGGTTATTTGAAGTTGTTTTGTAGGTATGCTTGATATCCAAATCTATCAAGGACAAGTGGTTTCTTGACAGTGGATGTTCAAGGCATATGACAGGTGACAAAAACAAGTTCACTTCTCTTACTCTAAAGGATGGAGGAAATGTCAAATTCGGTGATAACTCAAAAGGAAAGATCATCGGTATAGGTAATATTGGTAAAACACATTCTCTTGTTATTGAAGATGTTCTCTTGGTTGATGGTTTGAAACATAACTTGCTAAGTATTAGTCAATTGTGTGATAAAGGTTATAATGTAATATTTAAATCAATCATGTGCATTATAGTAAATGAAATTGATAATCAAGTTTTATTTGTGGCATTTAGAAATGAGAATGTCTACACTATTGATTTTGATAATATAACTTCAAAAGAATCAATTTGCCTTGCTGCCATAAATGAAAATAGTTGGTTATGGCATAGAAGATTAGGACATGTCAATATGGAATTACTGTCAAAATTGTCTAAACTTGATTTAGTAAAAGGCTTGCCAATTACTAAATTTGTTAAAGATAAAATATGTGATGCATGTCAACTAAGTAAACAAACTAAATCATCCTTTAAGAAAAAGAAAGTCATTTCTACCTCAAGACCTCTAGAACTCTTGCATATGGATTTATTTGGTCCTATTAGAACCACTAGCTTAAGTGGCAAATTGTATGCATTTATAATTGTTGATGATTACTCTTGCTATACATGGGTATTATTTCTTGCTCACAAAAATGAAGCTCATAAAGCATTTGTTAAACATTGTAGAAGAATTCAAAATGAAAAAGGTTATACAATTAACAATGTTAGAAGTGATAGAGGTAGAGAATTTGATAATCAAGATATTGAACTATATTGTGATCAAAATGGTTTTGGACACAATTTCTCGGCACCTCGTACTCCTCAACAAAATGGAGTAGTAGAACGTAAAAATAGATCACTTCAAGAAATGTCTAGAACTATGCTTAATGAACATAATTTACCTCAATACTTTTGGGCCGAAGCTATTAATACTGCTTGCTATGTTATAAATAGAACCATCATTAGAAACACTTTAAATAAAACTCCTTATGAACTATGGAATAATCGAAAACCTAACATTGGATATTTCAAAGTTTTTGGATGTAAGTGCTTTATATTGAATGATAGAGATAATCTTGGAAAATTCGATGCTAAATCCGATGAAGGTATATTCCTTGGTTATTCTACAAATAGTAAAGAATATAGAGTGTTCAATAAACGAACCATGGTTGTTGATGAATCTATGCATGTTGTTTTTTATGAAACTAATCCATTCCATATCAAAAATAATTGTGAT
The DNA here is from genome assembly GCA_014362285.1 of Fagus crenata. Taxonomy (NCBI): domain Eukaryota; kingdom Viridiplantae; phylum Streptophyta; class Magnoliopsida; order Fagales; family Fagaceae; genus Fagus; species Fagus crenata. The sequence continues at coordinate 1,586 of BKZX01016500.1, forward strand.
GATGAGCCAATTTCTCTTGAAAATAAAGCTAGTTCATCTAACCAAGTTGATTCAAGTGAAAAAGTCAAAGATCAAGTAGATGAACCACAAGATGAAGAAAAAGTGCTTCCTCCAACCAAAAATGAAGAATTACCAAAAAGTTGGAACGTAGTCCATAGTCATCCTAAAGAATTAATCATTGGTGAAGTTGAACGTGGAGTAAGCACAAGATCAAAACTCAAGAATATCTGCAACAATATGGCGTTTCTCTCACAGATTGAACTAAAGAACATAAATGAAGCTATTGAAGATGAATCATGGATCTTGACAATGCAAGAAGAGCTAAACCAATTTGAAAGAAACAAGGTATGGACTCTTGCACCTAGACCCAAGGACCACTCTGTCATTGGTACAAAATGGGTATTCCGAAACAAAAAGGATGAAGAAGGTATAATAGTAAGGAACAAAGCAAGGTTAGTCGCTCAAGATTATAATCAAGAGGAAGGTATTGATTATGGAGAGACTTATGCTTCAGTTGCTAGATTAGAAGCTATACGCATGTTACTTGCTTTTGCATGTTTTAAAAATTTTAAATTATTTCAAATGGATGTCAAAAGTGCCTTTTTAAATGGTTTTATTGCCGAAGAAGTTTATGTAGAACAACCTCCTGGATTTGAAAATCATGAATTTCCAAACCACGTTTTTAAATTATCAAAAGCTTTATATGGTTTAAAACAAGCTCCAAGAGCTTGGTATGAACGACTAAGTGGTTTCCTTATTGAAAAGGGTTTTACACGTGGAAAACTTGACACAACATTATTTCTAATGTTTGATGGAAAAGACATGCTTATTGTGCAAATCTATGTTGATGATATTATATTTGGTTCTACTAATGAAAACTTGTGCAAGGAATTCTCTAAGACTATGCAGGATGAATTCGAAATGAGTATGATAGGTGAGCTAAAATTCTTTCTCGGACTTCAAATAAAGCAAACCGAAGATGGGATATTCTTAAATCAATCCAAATATGTCATAGACTTACTAAAAAGATTTGGATTGACAAATGCTAAAGCATATGGAACTCCCATGAGTCCTTCAACAAAACTTGACAAAGATGAGAAAGGTAAACCGGTGGACGTTAAGTTATATCGAGGTATGATTGGTAGTTTACTTTATTTAACCGCAAGTAGACCCGATATAATGTTTAGTGTATGTCTTTGCGCCCGATTTCAATCCTGTCCTAAAGAATCACACTTAATTGCAGTCAAACGAATATTTCGATATTTGCTTGGAACCATTGATTTAGGATTATGGTACCCTAAGTCAAATTCATTTGACTTAATAAGCTACACGGATGCGGATTTTGCTGGTTGCAAAATTGATCGCAAAAGCACTAGTGGTACTTGTCACTTTCTAGGACACTCACTAGTATCATGGTTTAGTAAAAAGCAAAATTCTGTGGCCTTATCAACGGCGGAAGCCGAATATGTAGCGGCCGGTAGTTGTTGTGCTCAATCTCTCTACATAAAACAACAACTAGAGGATTTTAAAATTCTTTTTGATCATATTCCCATAAGATGTGATAACACAAGTGCCATAAGTTTAAGTAAAAATCCTATCCAACACTCTCGCACAAAGCACATTGAAATTAGATACTATTTTATAAGAGATCATGTGCAAAAAGGGGACATTGAACTTGAATTTGTGAGCACCGATAGTCAATGGGCGGATATTCTCACGAAACCTCTCATTGAAGAACGATTTTGCACAATTCGACGTGAAATAGGTATGGCTGGATATGTTGATATCAAATAAGCTTAAATTTATTATCCTTCTCTTTGATTCAACTATGTTAAATCTATATATACCTTAAGAATTGAATATAAAATGATTTTATACATATCATGTTCATAAAATTGTTCATTTTATATCTTCCTAGTTATATTGTTTGAACATTAAATTATATGCCCAGTTCTATGTATATTTGCATATATGTTCATGCATAAAATAAGAAATAAAACTCATCATTTAAGCAAACTTGAGTTTATTAAAAAGAAAGCCATAAAGGAGAAGTCACCACAAAAGGAAAAACCACTACACTTCCCACTACATTTATTTGGGGATAGAGCGAGAAGTCAATTCCTTCACCTCAGCTAGTAGCTTCTCGTACTGCTTCTGCAGCTTATTAGTGGTCTTGCTCTGCTCTGTGGACCGGATTACCAAATCATCGGCATAAGAATCCACGAGCGCCTTCAGTCTTTTGTTCTCCTCCTTGACCTCCCCTACTTTCTTCTTACTCTCCTTCAGCAACCTTTGTAAAATGGTGACTTGAGAACGCAGCGTTTTCACTTCCATATTCCTAACATGAAGACGACGTCCCATGTTAGAAACAGTGGCAGTACACTGAATCGTGAGTGCCAATGATTCATTTATTATTTGTGGGTCAGTCCTCCCAGCTAAAACCTTTGCATCCTCCGGAGTACAAAGACTGGCAGCTACTGCGGTGGCAGTCTCACCATTCAATATCACTGAATCAGTTACTGACACAGGGCCATTAATTGAAAGGAAGTAAGGACGCCAGACTTCTGGCATCACACTAGGTGTATCATTTAGATTAATTGTTTCTGGTTTGTTTTGAGAAGAAGAAGAAGTCATTCTAGAAAATCTAATAAGAGATCAAGCTAAAAGTTTGAAAATGATGAAGTTCATCTAAAATAAGTGTGTGTTAAATAAACCTCAGATTTTTGAACACCAGCCTGTACCTATCATCCGACTCCCGAGATTTCTCCTCAAAATTCAACGTTCAAATATCGAGATTTAACGTATACGGAAATATCACTAACTCAGAACTCGATGCGTCGACAAAAATCTTTTTTCTGAAAAAGCAGATATTTTTTTTCAAACTTCTTGATTTATCGGTGTCTATGGCGTGCGTAATTGGATAAGTCAGACACGTAGCGTCTTCTGAACCATTCATTCACACTTACGACACATAGCAAAATCTGAACCATTCATTCACACTTATGACACATAGCAAAATCTGAACCATTCATTCACACTTATGACACGTAGTAAAATCTGAGCCATTCTTTCAAACAGCGCGTCTGTCCTATAAATTCGCTTCACCTCTCCACTACATACTCACACCTCTCCGATAATATTTTCTCTCATTCTTTAGATAACACTCTAAGAGGATGCAGCATCATTTAGAGATTCATAAAATCAAATACTTGATCTTCTCAGATAGAAGCAAAATTATTATTGATCAAGTCTTCACGAAGCAAGATTATTATTGATCATGCTTCTCGGTTGAAGTACCTCTCTCATACACCAGGTTGATGGGAAGATCTTTGGCATACACTCCAAATATATCTTCCTCATCAAAATCATCCCGTTCATACAACTGTTGATACACCTCAAGTTTTGTATGACAGAAGAGAGAGAGTATGTAATATATGGGCATCATCCCATGTCCTTCCCGGATTGCTTAAATCATCAGCATCTTAGGCATACGGCAATATTCAACCGAACCCCCAATCCAACCAAACCACTAGGATGAAGAATCTTACAAATATGAATGTATTTGTTTTATTTCTTTGTACCAAATAGGAGAAATATGTTATATTAGTTAGTTGTTCTATGTTTGAACTAAATCAAAGGAGAAATAAATTTGTGGGTCTTGGTATAAATCCTAAGAGTGAAAAGGATTTTTCACTCGGTGGTTACTCTTCACCGTGTAAAGAAGATTTGTAACGGTTTTGATCTTCACCCGAAAGAAGATTGTCAAATTAGTGAATTTGGGAATCCTCGAGAAGTGATCTTGAGGCGGGGACGTAGGCGGGGAAGCCGAACCTCGATAACAATCACTGTGTTTGATTTTCTCTATCTCTATCTCTTACTTATTTAATTGCTTATATATGCTTGTGTTTGATTTTCTATCATATCTTATTGCAATTGAATTGTGTTCTTAAATTTGTTTTTGCTAATTGAAAATAGTTTTTAATTCCGCATTTAAATCGAAAAAGTTTGCCTCAACCTAAATCACCCCCCCTCTTAGGTTGATATTTGGGTAACATCAACAATTCTTATCTTGTAGATATGATATAATTCAGTATTTGCTAACATGGTGTTTCTAGCTTATACAAGTAGAACCCACTCCATCAGGTGTGCTAGTACATAAATTATGGGTTTTTTTTTTTTTTTTTTTGAAGAAAGAAAATTTTTATCTATTCTAATCTAATTTGTATGAGGAGGATCAAACTCACACCCTCTTAAAGAGTTAGGTTAATTTTGGGATTTTATGATTGTATTATATTCTTACATATCTTCTCTCTCTTTTCTTCAACTTTTTTTTAAATAACTATTTCATCCTTGAATAGTTTTTATGTTCTCACATTACAACTTTTGCACTAAATACATAATAATAATAATAATAATAATAATAATAAAAGACACTTTACTTTCCCTCATATTTAGATGAAGGCTTCCCTCTACTCTCCTCTTCCCTCAATCTGGTAAAGCAATAAGAGTTTAAGACCCCTGAAATCAAAAAGAGAATACTCCATTGTCTTTGTCCTTGTCTTTTTTTGTTTGTTTGTTTTTTTTTTTTTATTGGATCTAATTTTTCTACATCTAGAAAATAATTGGTTCATGTGTATATGTTCCATGATAGATTTTCTTTCCTGTAGTTTTGACCTTCACTCTTGTTGAGCAATGTTGATCTCAGAAGCACAAAAAGCAATATCACTAATGACCAAGATATTACATATAATCTTTACTTACTATCATTGCCATATTTGATTTGGGAGTGGCTAAAGGCATGTCCATAGATGATAAAAATTGATTTAATGTGATACACTAAAATTCTAATGTAATACAAGTGATAGTTAAGTAGTTCCAGGACATTGGCCTAATTATTAAGGAGCTACTAATTACACATCTTTTTTCCTTTTTATTATTATTATTATTATTTATGGGGGGTGGGGGGGATCACATTCCATTTCAAAGCCAAAACCATCAATCTTTGTAGTTATGGCGATTAAGGTGTTTGGCTAGTTTATTTGCTTAAAGGTTAGACACAAGGCTGTTTTAGGCCATCTCTAGCAATACTCTAAATTTATCTCTATCTTTATCTCTAAATTACACTTTTTAACAACTCTCTATTTTTTTTTTTAAATAACTACTCCAGCAGTACTCTTTATCTTTATCTCTATTCTATTAAAAACTACTTTTTAATTATTACTTCCCACCAAAAATAACCAACTCCTACCCAAATTAATTTCTCACAGCAACCAAACAAAGCAACCAAATTAACAGAAATTTCAGCAACCCAAACAGCTGGGACTGGGAGACGGTAACGCTGCAAAACTCATTCCGGTGGGCACGGCAACCCCAGACGGCAGGCTTGGCCGTGGGTCACCTCCAGACCGGCAGGGATTGGGCACGGCAACCCCAGGCAGCAGCCTTGGCCGTGGGTGACCTCCAGACCGGCAGAGATCGGGCACGGCAAGCCACCGGTTCAGGCTGGGGTGGTTCTCTCCTTCGCGGGGTGGGCATCTCCTTCAAGCCGTGGCCGAGATTGGGAAGCCCAAGCCCAAGCCCACGCCGAGATCAGGAAGCCCAAGCCCATGCCCAAGCCCACGCCGAATCAGCCCACCCACCGAATCAACCAGAAAACCCACGCCGAATCGTGCTTCACAACAGAAAACCCCAAAAAAATTTCAGAGGAGAGAGAAATTTTCGTGCTTCAAACAGAAAATCCCAAAGAGCAAAGAGCAAAGAGAAAAGAGAGAGTAGAGAAAAGAAGAGAGAGAAAAATTTTCGGGAGAAATGAGAGGAGAGAGAAATTTTCGAAACAAATATCAGTTGGTACGGTGGGGTCTTCGAGTGAAAAATATTGATTTTTTAAGTTTTACAAAGTGTACAGTAGCCTTTTATTTTTGAAAGGCTACTGTACACTTTGTAAAAAAATTTGAGGATGAAGAGTTGTTATAAAGGACTACTGGAGCCGGGTTTTTGGATTTGTTCTCTACAAATAGAGATGAAGAGCAGGGATACACCACTGCTAGAGATGGCCTTAGGCAAATAAACTAAGTCACTTTTTATCTCACCTTTGAACATATAAGTATAGCCAAATGCACAACAGTAGCAAAGAAGTGCATCATTTGCTATCACTTCTAAAAGTATCAAATACTGCTTCTAATATAATCCACATAAACTTGATGAAGGTTAGCACATGTTTACTCCTTGCAAATGCTCATCAGATACTCCTGGTTTTATAGACAGCATAAGTCAATAATAGTGGAATTGAAAAGCTATATCCCGGAAAATGAATCAATGGGTTCATCTCATAAGCTTTAACCAAAGCCCAGCAACTCTGTAATTGAAAAATAGAAAAAGGCAAGAAGAAACAAATAAGAATAAGAGACTCAAATATAAGTGAAGACTCATAATTGAACACTGGGGAATAATAAATATACTTGGCACTTTTTCTGTACAATTTACAAAAGCCATAGTAAAGGAAAAGAAGCTTTTGAGTCTACATAACTTACTAAGCCAATTAATTATCAATTAAATCAATTCACAACATAAACAGGTGGGTGCTACTTTCCATTTGTGAAAAAGCATCCAAGTGTTTCAGTAATTTATCAGTTCCATTTTTTGTTTCTTGCAGTGTAACGATATACAACAAATATTCTCCACACCATGCATATGTTAATATCTAAAATAGATTAGCAGTTGAAGACTAACCTCAAAATGCTTCCAACAAATTGCCAAGCATACCACCAAGAGATTTTTTTCGTATCCACCGCTTGCCAAAATGAAATTTTAAATTTTCAATGCCTTGGTAACCATACAACAGAAAACTCATTTTTTCCCTATCATAATCATCTTCTTTCTTTCCTGAACGCAATAGAAAGTGTTCCCGACAGATCTCTCTTCCATCAGCCAAAGCTCCAGTGACCAAAATAGAAGGCAAAACCACAAAGAAGAGATGGGGAAGAACCACCACCATAATATCTGGAGATCCAACATACTCATGTTTTTCCCTTCCATAAGAACTTTAACTACCCAACCCATATAAGTCATGTATCCCCTATCCTTGCCATCGGTGAAAACTTGCCCAATAAACCAGGGTAATAATATGAGATGGAGTATGTATCCTAACATACCATACCAAACTATGGGAACCCTGCACAACTCTTCCAAACCCATGCTATACCATTTATGAAACCCTTATTGGCAATGAAACTCCTGCAAGTATACTGCTTCTCTGAGTAAATGAGGAGAGCTTTTGGAATAAGAAGAATGAAGAATATAAAATACAGAGCAGACCAGAGTATTGGGTAATACAAGGCAGCCCATTGACAACCCATGACAAAAAATTCCTTCCATGTCCAGGAGAGCTTCGCACTGAGACTATTAATAGAAAATGGCCTTAATTTAGTCAGAGTTGATCTGCCCAAGATGTCAGTCGCTTCAATTTGCAACCAGTATCTATCAGCAGATGGGTCCTCAAATGCTTTGTAATTCCATGGAGCAGTATAAAAATCCCCCCTAGAGGTGTTATCAACAAGCTTTGTCATAGATGTCTCCAATACCAAATTGAGTTTTCCAGGTGTGGTGTCAAAAATCCTAGCCATGACTGACACAATTGGAGAAACAGAAAAAACCAAAGCTCTGACTGAGTCATAAGATGATGGGAACATAACTTGACATTCATACTTGCAACGAGATGAAGATGTTGACATTAAGCATGAGTCTAGTGGAAATGTGGGCAATATAATTGTTTTTTTGGTTCCTAACTTAAAGTCAATGTCAACGTATGAAACATGACCTCTATCAAAGGCCAAAATTCACATTGCTCTACTCTTCCTCCAATCACCCATCTCCCACTCCCAGAATTCTTCAAATGGTGGGGCTTCAAAAGTACAATTTACATTACTTCCAGCAGACATTTGGTGTATATTAAACTGTAAAAACTTCGGGAAGGAAAAAAAAGGATGCCTAGATTGGTGGTGCCGCTTCAAATTTTTACCAAACCTAGTGTGGAGATGCCCAAATAGGTAAGCTGATAGTGAATGGTTGAAGAGAATATCTTTTAGGCTCTTTCCAGAATTTGAGGATGCTGAGAATGAAAGGGGAAAATGCCCAAAGGAAATCTTGGTCACTGGTTTTATTGATTGAGAATTCCACTGCGAGAGCTCCAAATCTAATTCTGCTAACAGTTGATCAGTAGGATGCCCAAAAAGATTAGTTGGACCTCGTAAACCAACAGACATTGTGCTATCAAAGCCGACAAAGAGATGTTTCTGCTCACTAGTCTGGATTACAAACCACAAATGTACATAAGAGGGGGAAAAAAATCTTTTCAATTAACAATCAGCAACATGACAGTTTTAATCCTGGCTTGAGATTCCAAAACGAAAGTTTTAACTCCTAGATAATTTGTCAGTAGCTTAATTCAGTTTTTCCAAAACTTGGGACTGTTTAGGTGTTTTCTATAAGTAGGCTAAACCAAGTCAAAACACAAAGTCCTTCCAAAATTTTGTTCCCATGACTTTATGATATCAAATCGCTATATAGGTATGTTCCTATGCCTTAATAATATCAAACATATATAACAATCTATAATTGACTTTGTATGCATAAAACGAAGGATGGTAGAACAACTACGGATCTGATTAAAATGACTAACAATATCATTAGTCTGCACTTTCCAAAGGAAAGTGAAGATCAATTTCTTTATTAGCACCCAAACAAGACTTAGACATGGGTTAACATGAGTATATAATACATGAATGTCATATACACAAGCATCCAACATG
>BKZX01016502.1:0-11210 GCA_014362285.1 Fagus crenata
TTCGTGAAGTTTAATAGAAAGGGGTTTATGCTTTTATAGTGCGAGTGTGACTGAGCTTTATTATGACCTCACTAAAATGGAACCACAAGTTTACTTTTTTTTTTTTTTAAACTCCCGTATTCGTTGAAAATGACACCCGTTAAAACATTTGTATAAATGACCTTTTCCCGAGTTTTTCTATAAATGCAAATAAATGTCTTTTAAAGTTTTAACACTACAGAATATTATTCTTATTAAAAAAAAAAAAAACACTACAGAATATTATATTCTTTAATAAAAAAAATTATATTAATCTATACAAACCTCATTTATATAAATCTCAAAGGAAAAAAAAAAAAAAATCTTTTTATAAATGTTTGAGGGGAGTCTATTTTGTACAAATGTTTGAAGGATGAGGAGTGTCATTTCTGTTAAAGATTAGTGTAATTTATCCTTTATTTTTTAATAGATATATAATTTATGACTATATTTCATGATGATTATTATTTACTCTTATTATATCCTTGAAAATATGAAGTTTTTTTTTCGGAAGTCAGTTGGCCGATGTTATTTATTGGGATTGAGGTTTTGTTATGGTTGAACCCATGACTCCCTACAATCCCTCATCCTTTGTCTTAGTCCTTTAAGCATTAATTTTTCTCCACAACGAGACATTAATTCCTCCACATATGGGTTGTCTCCAACCCTTTTTCTTTAAGCAGAATAACAAATTTTTTAATTGTATGATTATGCCAAAAGTCTTTTAGTTCAATGACATTATATGTTCTATTTTATAAAGAGTATCAAGGTTTAAATCTCACATCCCTCATTATTATAATGATCTAATTATCAAAATAATAATTTTATGATTATTGATTACTAAATAAAAGTCTACAACTCTTGTAGTCCGGGTTAATAAATATATATTGAGGCCTATGTAATAGTTTTAATTTTTTGAAGAGTGATACGAAGGAAAAAATAAAATAAACATAAATAAACAATATTAGGTGGTTGGATAATCATAGTTAACAAAGCTTATTTTATTTTTATTATTTTATTTTTTATTATTTTATTATATGAGATATGAGATATAACAGGACAGAGTTTACCTTATCTATCGTTACCACAAAATCATTTTTTTTTTTCCTCCCAACCCGTGAGTTGGATTGCATTCAGTGTAAGACTATCTATTTCTCCTACAATTTCAACCACTCCAAAGCATAGTTTAATTATATGTGAACCATTGTAATTTGTAAGCATGATTCTCGCCAACAACGAAGCATGACTATGCAATTAAAACTGATTTTTTTTTTTTCATTATAATTCGGTGAAGTCAACCATGTTTGTGGTCCAAATTACAAACTAAACGTCCAAAAACTGAAAATAATGGTAGCGATGGGTTTCCAAAGTGGGCATTATAATTTATAGCCGTCCAAGCTATAAGCATAGATCATACACGCTCGGAGGGTGTGATGCAAGTAATCAAATGCATGATGCCCCCTAATTTTACAACAATAGCTTTACTATTACAATGATTAGTTATTGTAGATGATTCATGCTTGTAATATGTAAGAATGTGTAGCGAGAACACATACCACATGGTTTTGCCCCCTCAATTCTCTTATGGATTTTGTATCTTATGGATTTACCATATGCTAAGGTCCATAAGTTGTGAGACACTTGCTCCATACAACCGGTGCACAAGATACATCCTCCTTTATCAAGCCCATGAGGAAAATAACAGTGCTAGTAGTTTTTCAAAGTTTCTCTCACGAAAGTTATAAAAACTGATGGATAATAGTTGAAGAACTCCACCAATCCCCATTCAACCAATTCAAATCAGCCACAGACCAATGAAACAAATACATTATAGTGACACATATGAACAAAATGTCAAAATATAAACCTCAGATCGAAGTGATTACTGATCTATATAAAAAATAGATTTGTGCTTTTACTTGCTCTTGACTTCTTTGTAAAAGCAACTCCATGGTTGAAACATACATCTGCCACATGCGAGCATTAAACGTGTTACATCACGGATCTTGATTAAAAATAAATAAAAAAATCTGAACATTTTATCTTGAGTTCCTGCAACAATGGAACTAAATTGAACAAGGATCCATCCTAAAGTTACATGTTAATTAAAAGTAGAAAGAAAACAAAACAAAATGAATTATCAAAAAGTAAAAAGCATCCTATAATCTAGAACAAGAAATGCCAAATGGCTATTGAATTGAGCTTGGCTGTTGAATGAAAATTTCATCAAAACCAACTCAAAGAGCTAAAATAAACTAAAAGAGGAGGAGAAAAAGACTTGTATCAGTCACTATGGGATTGCTTTCTTAATGATACAATGGGAAGGTTTGGAAATGCCTTTCAAAACATTATATCTGAAAATTGCTTCTGGATCTTCTGGAGCTGAGGGCTGTGAATGCAGCAGCCCATTCTTGGACAGTAGACTCAGGCACCTTTTTATCACCAATAAAAGGAGCCCAGGACCCTTGCGAGAAATCTGTGAGAACCCATTCGACCTTCTCAGGCACATTAGAGTAATCAAATTTCAAAGCAGAACTCTTCGCCTTCGTGCCAGACTTCTTTTGATTCTGGCTCCCAGAGCCCTTGATAGACAGAAAAGGAAATTTGAAACCATGTAAGAAGGGAGATTGGGAGAGTGAAAGGGAATAATTTCCAATACCTCCAACGAAACTAACTTTTGCTTTAACTCACCATCGTATCAGCATCAGCATCAGCATCAGAATTCTCCTTCTTCTTTTTACGTTTGGTTCCTGTTTCCAAAAAGTAAAGAACCTCCTTCTTTGACCGGAATCGGCTGGCTGAAGCTGGATCATAATAATACTGCACAATACAGAGACAATTTAGGCCTTCTTTGGAAATCCACCATCAAACGGAATATTATGTCATCTTCTGTACCTATAGCAATTGATAGCATTTTATGAGATGGAACAATTGCAGGGTTTGGAGCCATCACAGCAACTGAAACTTGAAATGGAAATGTTTATTCATGTTCTTTACCAACATTTGCAGCAAATGATTCATTTTAGATGCCATGCAACAACACAAAAGTTCACTTCAGATGCAACCCCCCTTCTTGTATGTTGTAGTTTCAACCTAACTACAGCAGAATTAAATCACATCCATATGACACCCAAAAAAGTTATTTTAAAATACAGAAAGAAACTCACTTCAGTTGCCTTGAAGAATGATCCCAAAAACATGATTGAAAGCATTTAAAAGGGATATAAGAATCCAGTCTTTACTCTCCCCCCAAATATCAGAATCTTTTCTGTTACCAATCTGACAACTACCACATGAATGTCCTTTGAAGCAGCTTAATGGATAGACATATCAGTATTTGATTCAAGTAAGAGATACTTTTGTGCCAAGCAAAATGGGATAAACTCACCAAGTTCCAACCACATGCAAGAATAGATTCAACGCCCCCGGCCCCCCTCTCGCCCGGGCCAAAAAAAAGGAAAGAAGGGGGGGGGTCGACTCCAATGTTTAAGCGTCAATATTTGTCTTATATAAAAGTGTGGATTCGAACCCTAGCTATCCTTGTAAAGCAGACCTAACAATGCCACTGAGCTATAAGGCTCTTGACACATGGAAATTTTTCAGAACGGAATTATTAATAGGCAGTACAAAAAAATAATCTATTAAAGCATCATAAATAAGGATATTTTGGGGCAAAAATAGTCCACATTCATAACATTTAAGAATGCCCAATCATATACTAACACCTACTTAATTCATGGTACCTCCATTGCACCAAATTTCATCTTAGGTGGTGTACCATGAAGATGATTCAGAATCCCTGTGACAGGTAAGAGTGATCATACAAATTTTTTTTAGTTTCTTCAACTCCATTTTTTAACCGTCAATACAAGCATAACCACATTTACCAAGAGAAACAACAATGTGCTTTTGAGGAATTATAAATATACAAACAAAGCATGAACAACTAGTTACTAGGGTGGTCAGTAATCTGACTCGTCTCTAAGAAGTAAGATGTTCCATCTACAAACTTCATTATTGTCCTTCTTTTACAATGATATCCTTACGTATATTTCCATAAAAACTATAAGGCTCTCTCTAGCTCTTGGTAAGCTCCTAATTATTATTACTTTCTTCCAAGAGGTGAAGACAATTCAACTGTACTTGTGTCTCATGTTTTGCATATTATCTTTAACATTGCCAAACTCCATGCTTGGAGAAATTGAACATATACTTTTGAATGCTCCAGTTATCAGTAAAGCAGTTGCAAGCACAAATAAAAGCCCCCCAAAAAACACGAAGCAAACCCAAGAGAAAATTATTAATTGCTAATAATTTAACAAAGGATAACAAACAAAAACTAGGTGAAATGCAAGGCTTTGTTGAGAGTCTAATTCCCATGAAAACCACAGTATCAACAACAACAATGCCTTAGTCTCAAAATCTTGCCGTCGATTATGGATCCTCGTCCGCCAAGGTCGGCCTTAATTATAGGCTTTGTTATATGATAACATTATAACAAAATTAATTAATTCATGAAACAAAGAAGACATTTCTTTCAATAATTCATTTTCTTGTTGAGCTTTCCCAGCAACCAAACAAAGCATTAGCAGACATCACAAGTTAATATGAGATAGAACAGGACAGAGTTTACCTTATCTATCGTTCCAGCTGTGGCACCGGAGCTCCGAACTCTATCCTGTACTAACCAACCTGCCGGCAACCAATCCGGCGCTATCGACGGAATCCGTCGCGTCTGAGTTGCGTCCTGCGACGCCGTGTTATCTGTAGCCGGCGAAGGCGTAACCGGCTCCGCTTCTCCGTTCGACTTCTCCGCGGCCAAGCAAGCTGGCGCGGCGTCGGAAGATCGGCGCATGTGTGGCGGCTCGGCCGTCCTGTCAGCTACTGCAATGAAGGAACCGGATTTGAGAAGCGGATCGGGTGGTAGGTTTTCTCCGAGACTATTCGGGTCTCGTTGGATCGGGTTCGGATCCTGACCCGAGGCCTCGGAGGTGGACATGTGTGAGTGAGAAATGAGCGAGAAGTATCGGAGTATTTGGGCGGAAAGTGGAATCAGGAAACGGTTTGAACTTACGACAATTTTGACTTTTAACTGTTATTTGTTAATGACTTTCCTTATCTAAGACTATTCTCTGCTTCGTTTGGGATGGACGAGAGTTTTTGGGAAAAAAATGGAGGGGAGTTCTTCCATAGATTTTGGGCTAAGTTATTTCATTAGTAAAACCACTCTTCAAAGAGAGAGATAATGGATTTAACTCATTCATTTATACAAATTTAAGTAGTGTCGTTTTTACAATTATGTCGGATGGGTCCTTCTTATTAAATTTATGATAAAATCCATCATTCATATAAGAAAAGTAAGTATAGGAAAGGATATCCTACTCCCATTTTTAGTCGGATGAAGGACATGTGTCTAATAAAAAATCTAACGCTAGAAAATCAGCCACGTCTCAATCACATCTTTAAGAAGCAAAACCTACTAGCTGTCCAAGATCTTTGCCACCTTCCTTCAACATCATGTTGGCCACTACCTCTAGGAGTATTCTATAATGAATCGGATGGGATGAGTTTCATTTTAATGATGGTTTTATAAGTTGTCACGAAGTGAATTGTAGGAAGATTATTATAAACTGATTTGTAATTAAACTTTGTTCTACACACAACAACTCAACTATTTTTTTATTAAGTTTCAAGTAATTTTCATTTAAAACTCATCGTTATGGATAAGTTTTATTTAAGGGTTTTATGTAGTTAAACCTTATAGTTTGAAATGAATTTCATTTAAATAGACTGTCAGATGAACTTCTGTTTGGCATTAGAGGAATTCGTGACAGAAAGTTTAAATGATTTTTTTTTTTTGGTTAAAAACTTTAAGGTTTAAATGAAATGTTTTGAAAGTATAAAATTAAAATAAAACATACACAAAATTCTAAGATTTAATATGTAATTTACAACCCAAAAAAAAGAAGAAAAAAAGACTTAATTGGGTGCTTCCTGTTTTTAATATTTAAAAACAAGTATAAAAAATACTATGGAGAATAGTTTCTAGAAAAGATCAAAACCCCGTTCTCTTGAGTTGGGGGGAATATGTTTGTTTTTTTTAAACAGAAGATAAATGGTGGAATTGGAATGGTAACGGTTTCATTCCACTGGCACTGAGCAACTCTCTTATGTGCATTTCGGTGGAACAAGGATTCCTCTCGTTAAGTTACCTCTTTAAGAACTTTGATGACATTACAACCATAATTAACAACGATAGAAGGAAGTTCTATAACTTCTCATGGTTTGGCAAAAGAGTACCTCGAGGCTTATTGAGTTACCTTTCAGCAAATAGGAATGATATTCAGCTTAAGGCAATTGCAGGCAGGCTGAAAATTGCTTGGTACTTTGAAGCAGGAAAAGAAAGACACTGATGTCTGTATGTTTTAATTGTGAAGAGGGCAATGAAGCTAGGTTGTCAAATAGTGAGATCATACTAAATAATGCCTGCTGTGAACTTACTTATACACTGTATGAAGATGATAATCAAAGCAAAGATATGTGACAAAAACAATGTCAAAAATGAAATTACATGATTAGTGCAACGGCCAAGCATATGCTTTTCAGTATTTAAACTAGGCACGTAGAGTCGAGAAGAGCCACTCTATACATGTGAAGCCACCTGAACATGCAATGATATCAATTTGATAACTGGTCCAATCTGGTTTTGCATCAATAAACAGCAACCATCAAAGGTAACTTCTATGTATAATAACATTTATATAACTATTTGTAAGCAAATTGGCTACCCTGGTACCATACGTACATTCCATTCAAGCTACTATTAGAAAGGTCACAAATTGCTGAGATCAATTATCTTCATTTCTTTTAAACATATTGAATTTCCCAATTTCATGATTTTCCTAAATGCAACCAAGGAGTGTGATCAAAGGAGGGGCTAGATATATCAAATGACAAATACAAGTATAATACATTCACGTAATTAATTTACCAAACAAATTTTCAGAAATTCCTTTCTACTGGATACAAATATAAGAATTGAGATTTTCATGTTGTTTATTCAACAGCAGCATTTTAAGAAGTATCAGGTTATTGTAGGGCATGATGCAGTGAAGAAGTGCTAGAGGCTTACACTGAATTATGGCAATTTAACATAATAGCAACAGCAGCTTTGGGCCAATAATTTAAGCCACAAAACAGCCTGTTAAATCTTCATATCTTTGTCTTTACATTTCATGTTTCCTTCAATATCCACGTCTGAATGAGTGCTTGAAAACTTGAATCAAGTATCATTTTTGGCTCTAGAAATCATATTGTAGATGGAAATTGATGGTTTTAAACCGGACTCAATCATCGCTTTAAGTAGGACTTCAGCCTCAGTCCACTTCCCATCATTGCAAAGAACTACAATAGTTGAACTGTATGTAGCCACATTTGGAACCAGTCTATTCTCACTCATTTCTTTAAGCAACCTCAATGCCCTGTATGAGCTACCCTCTTTGCAGTACCCAAGAATTATTGTATTATATATAACATCGTTTGGCTCCAAATGCTTCTCAATCATTGATTTAAACAGCTTTGAGGCTTCCTTCATATTGCCTTTCATGCACAACCCATGTATTAAGACACCGTATGTATAAACATCCGGAACCAAACCTGCCTTCTCCATGGAAGAATATATCTGAAATGCTTTTTCCATGTCACCTGATCGAACAACAGCATCAATTAGAATTGTATATGTCACTTTAGAAGGAAAAATTCCTCTCTCCTCCATCTCCCTAACCAAATCAGCAACATGCACTAAATTTCCAGCTCTAGAGAAACCAGCAACTAGAACATTGTAAGTCACCAGAGTTGGAGATTGACCAACTGACTTCAACTGATCAAATAAACTTGAAGCCTTGTCCAACTTTCCAACCTTACAAAACCCATCTATCAACATGTTAAACGTAACTAAATTTGCACTTATACCAACGCTTTTCATTTGATCCACCAACCTCTCAGCCTCCCATACCCTCTTTTCTCGACACAACCCACCGATCAACGTGTTATACGTAACAACATTACAAACCACCCCTCTCTCACGCATTTCATCAAACAGTTCAAAAGCTCTACTTGTTCTTCCATCACTACAATATTCATTGATCATACAATTGTAAGTATATAAATTAGGAAACACCCCATTGTGCTTCATTTCCTCATACAGCTCAAACCCATCCTTCTTTAGGCCTTTCTTGAAAAACCCATTGATCAACACCGTATAAGTGTATTGATTAGCAACCAAACCAAGCTCTCCCATTTTACAAAACAACTTCTTGGCCAGCTCAATATCTCCATTCTTACAACAGCCATCAATCAAAGTAGTGTATATTACAACATTTGGAGACCAACCCATCCCTTCCAACTGAACCAAAAGCTCAAACCCTCTATTCAAATCACCAGCCTCACAGCAACCCTTTATCATAATCCCAAAACTGTAAACATCCAATTCAACCTTACCCTTTGTTTCATTGAAAAAGCACCAAGCTTTCTCAAACCAATTTGATTTTATAAGAAAACCCAAAAGATTATTGAAAGTGTTTGGTCCAGACACGAGGCCCTTACCAATCATCTGAGTGAAATAGAATAGCGCTTGCTCTGGTAATTGAGATTGGACATGGGCATTGATGATAGCTTCGTAAAGATGAACATGGGTTGAATTCAAATTCAGATTGGTTTGTGTCAAATAATGGAGAAGAGATGAGGAAGTGAAGGTAGGGGAGGCGATTCGACCAGAGAGTATTTGTAGAATGAGAGACTGAACGTGTTGTAGCATTTTAGAGGAGAGAAGGTGGTGAATGATGAAGGATAAGGATTGGTGGGTGCAGGGGCGGATCCAGGAATTCCGCTCAGGGTGGGCGACTTTTGTATTTTGATTTCAAACTTTAATATATATAATACAAAAAAAGGCCAAAAGCCGAAATATATTGTTCATATAAACAAAAAGTAACAAACAAAAGGCTTATCATAACCTTTTACAATTGATTTCTACGTGTCTTCATATTCTGAAACCGTTGCATGATAGCTTCATTATCAATGCTATCAAAAATGTCTTTCTCTATGTAGACAATCAAGCTATCATTCATCCACTGATCACTCATTCGACTACGCAATCGATTCTTCACAATCTTCATAGCAGAAAATGCTCTTTCCACAGTGGCAGTCGCAACTGGTAAAGTTAATGCCAAAGTCACCAACAAGTAAACTAATGGATAGACTACATTTTTTTTAGTCTCAACCATTTTCTGAGCAAGATCACAAATCCCTTCAAGTTTTGAAAACTCAATGCTAGAGCGTACATCAAAAATATAATTATCAAGCTGATCAGAAAGTATCATGAGCTCCGATGAAGAAAAATCTTCTGGATAAAATTGGGCAAGGCGAATAAGTTTTTGCTTGTCGAAAGTAGCAAAACAATCAGATGGACTCAAGCATGACACACAAAGAAGCAATTCAGTGTTCGACTCCGTAAAACGATTATTTAGCTCTTGAAGTTGCATATCTATAATAGCATAAAATAGCTCGACACGATAAAAATGTAAGTTTGTCATACCATCAGTGTAACGCCTTGATCGCCCTCGAGCTACATATATATCATCCATATTTGGAACTAATATCTTGTTTATTCCACAAAAAGTGGAAACTTCATCAAGCAAAGAACTCCACCCATTTTCTCTCATTATTTGGAGTCGTTCCTTAGATATTCGAACTAACTTCATAGCATTCATAATATCTTGATCTTTTCTTTGCAATGCTTGTGATAATTCGTTTGAAACTCCCAAAATATATCTCATCAAATGAAGATTAAATACAAATCCAAAAGATTGGATAAAGTGTGAGAGATGTTCTGCTTGTCCTCTCAGCTCTGAAGTTGAACCATCCTCTGCAACAGCATCAAGCACATCAACTACGGATGGGAACATATCAATCAAGCTAATCATGGTATTATAATGTGAACTCCAACGAGTATCACATGAGCGTTTAAGACTTGTTTCTTGATTTAGGCCTTGCCCACTCGGAAGCTCCCCAGTATGAACTGATTCAGCTACTCTAGTTGCTTGCTTCTCCTTAAGAAGATCTAGACGTTTGCATGAACCTCCAGCAATATTCACCACATTAGTAACAAAGTTAAAAAATGTGGCAATTTTATTATTATTTTTTGCCACAGCTACAAGAGCCAATTGCAATTGATGAGCAAAACAATGCACATAATATGCACTTTCATTCTCCTTCATTATAAGAGTTTTAAGACCATTGAACTGACCTTGCATATTACTAGCTCCATCATAGCCTTGCCCACGCAATCTAGACAAGCTTAATCCATGCCTACAAAATAAATCTTCAACTGCTGCCTTGAGTGAGAGAGCAGTAGTATCAGTAACATGCTCAATGCCTAAAAAGCGCTCAACAACATGGCCTTTCTTATCAACATACCGCAATGCAACTGCCATCTGCTCCTTTGTTGATATGTCACGAGATTCATCAATAAGAACAGAAAAAAATGCATCTCCAAGCTCCATAATAATAGCATTAGAAGTCTCAACTGCTGCTGCACTTACAATGTCCTTCTGAATTGCAGGAGAAATCATCATATTATTTTCAGGAGCATTTCTTAATGTAACGGCTTTGATATCTTCATTGTGGTCTGCAAGAAATTTCAAAAGCTCAAGAAAGTTTCCTTGATTACTTGAATCCTCTGATTCATCATGACCACGGAATGCAAGCCCTTGTCTCAAAAGAAATCGAATGCAGTCAATTGATGCATTTAAGCGAGTCCGATACTCAATTCGAGCTTGGTCTGTCTGCTTAAAATGAAATGACTGAATACTTTGATTTGGCTTTAATAGATCTTCAAACATTCTCCTAGCTTGGTTGTGAGAACTATTGATTCCTCCTTCATGAATTCTGAGCTTTTCTGGACACTTCCAATTTGAGAAGCCTTCAGTAACAAATGTATCACCACCAGCTTGTTCTCCAACATCACGTTTGAAGAGATAGCAATATCGACAAAATGCAGCATCTTTTGCTATGCTATACTCTAGCCAATCGAATCGATTAAACCAACCTTTGTTGAACCGTCGGTTATTAGCACCATATGTTTTGTAAGGAAAATTATGTTCCTTAGGTTGGCAAGCTTTCCTTTGTGCATATGC
>BKZX01016535.1:0-10327 GCA_014362285.1 Fagus crenata
TACAAACATCATGTTTAGATTGATCTAAACTCAAAAGCATATTGACTTAGCCAGAGCCACTACTTGTTAAATAATATGACATATATATGAAATCAAACAATGAAAACTAGGTCTGAGATGCAAGAATCAATTCTTGGGGGAACTAAGAAACTGTGCTTTGCTGGGATGCTGCAATTGCTATCCTTAGTGCTTTATAGCATACAGGTATACTGATTTAACATCTTCATACTGCCTAAGAAAGTCATTAAGCTGATTGAGCAGCAATTTAGCAGATTCCTATGGCATGGAAGTGATAACTCATGTACTGGGTAGCTTGGAATTAAATATGTGTGCAAGGAAACAATCATGAGGCATACATGGAATCTTTTTGCTCAAGCTGGCTCAATTTGGGTGGCTTGGACAAAAGAAACTCTTCTAAGAGTAAGATCCTTTTGGATAATTAAAATCTCTCAAAAATGCTCTTGGGGATGGAGGAAACTCCTCAAGCTTAGAGAGTTAACAAGACAGTTTATAAGATCTGTAGGGGGATGGAAAGAAATATTTTCTTGTGGCTAGAATGGTGGCATCCTGATGATATTCTTTACACTAGGTATGGTTACAGAGTAGTATATGATGTTGCAAGTAGTCTTTGAGGCAAAAGTTTCGAGTGTATTGAAGGAAAAAAGCTAGGTTTGCAAGCCACATAGGTCTAATTCTCTGGTTTCTATACAGAGAAAACTTCCTCTGGTGGACATTGGAGCAGTAGATAGACCTATTGGATTCCTGCTAAGGGGGGATTTACACCAGCTAAGAAACCTAGAATCAAATTCAATTGAGTTGTCTGAAGTTAATTGGTGGAAGCTAATCTGATTTTCTACCGCCATTCCTAGACATGCTTTGGTCACTTGGCTTGCTATGAGAAACAAAATATCCACTTCGGATAAACTCTTATAGTGGGGGGTACAAGGGGATATTCTATGTGCATTCTACAGAAGTTGCATAGAAAGTCGAGACCATTTATTTTTTAAATGCAGTTTATCAAAAAGATTGTGGAGGGAAGTTATGGAGAGATGCCTCATAGACTCTCCTATTACAAATTGGAATAAGGTTGTTAAATGGTGTTGGAAAGATTAAAAGGTAAGCACCTTAAAGCTTGTTTATGTAAGTTAGCATAGGGGGTGTGGTATACCATTTATGGAGTCAGAGAAATGCCAGAATTCATGGAAAGAATATTTTAAGTGAGGAGCAATTGTTGAAGAAATGGGAGATTGGTGTAAGGATGGCAGCTAGAGGGAATTTCAAAGACTCTAGCATGAATAGATCTCTGTGTAATAGCTGAAATATTCCACTATCTGTTCTCCAAGTGAAGCCAATGAGTCCTATCTCCTATGTAATAATGCAGCTGTTTTTTCTGCTACATCTATTGTTTCTCTGCTGGGTGCTTGTGTGAAAGTATTGATGTCCTAGTAAGAGCCAAGATTTCATTAGGAAAAGCTAGGAAGTGTTTTTTAGTTTGACGAGAGTTGTGTTCTGCTTTGAATTTGTTTGTATCATGTCTAGTTGTTCTGTTGTTGCTACAGCTATGCTGTGTTTGGCTTTGTACTAAGTGCTTTCTTCATAATATATTTTTATTCATCCAAAAAAAGACAACTAGGTACAAGATCATGTAGGGATGCAACTTTGGAAAATTTGATCGACAGAAAAGTTAAATAGAGGAAATACGTAAATTGGTATAAATTACTGCTAACTGTTAAAGTATTCATCCACAGAAAGTTTGAGTTGAAGTTACCCTTGGAAAAGTTATATCTAATCAAATCACAAAGAAAAGAGGAAATAAATGAGCTATTTTAAATAAATCTATGACAGAAGACTAAGGGGTGGATGACATACCAGCAACTTAGAAGGAAGAGCTCAAAAGTAATGAAGGCAGCAGTGCAAGCAGAGGAAAGGTTATTCTAGAGCTCGTTTTGCCTTGACTTTAAGCATGGGATCAATGGGTGTTTTGAGTCTTTTAGGTTGAACTTCCTCCTCACAGCTTCTAGTTCTACTGGCTCTTGCTTCAGCATTAAAGTTTTGCTTATTTCTTTCTCTATTATCAATCATCAATTAACAAATGAGACCCCCCAATTATCAGATAAAGAAGCTATGTAGTGACATAGCCCACACTTCTGTACTGTCAAGCTTGGGCGGCTGGTAGCAATTGAAGCATCAATGCAACTATATTGATTCAACCAATCTGGAAGGACAACCACATCAAATGACAAATAAGAGGATGAGAAGTTACTAATTCCAAATTGTCAAGGATGTTAGCTGGATGCTCATAAACTGAAAAAGAAGTGCATAGATAACAAGGAAAATAAAATTTGTGTTGAGTACATCAATAAAGTTGATTTTGAAGAGCAATAACACAACTAATGATATTCAATTGATAGCAGAGTATCCATCTATGGAAATTTTTTAAAGAAAGAAATCAATATGATAGCCAATTCTCATTGGTTACCTAATTACATGTGTTAAATGTGTCATGCCTAACTAACTCTAACTAAGTACTAATTAGACATGTGCTATACTTGTAACCTGCATTTCAGCAAGCCATTGTGGAAACACTCCTTCTAGTTGGTTCCCACCCAAGTCCAGATAATCAAGTCTCTTCTGTGAAGAAATCCAGTCTGGGATTTCACCTCCACTACCACAAGAGTTCATTGAAAAGTCAGATAGCATACACTTTGGCACTATCTTTTCATTCTTATTCCAAGTCAAACTATTCCCGTTTAGAGTAAGATGCTTCAAGCCCTTGATATTGAACAACCCCGATGGTATTTCACCAGTGAGCATGTTGATTTGCAATTGAAGTGTTTCCAACTTTGTTAAATTCTGTATGGATTATGGGATTCTTCCCGTCAGCTTGTTTTGGCCCAAGTACAAACTCTTTATGTTGGATAGATTGCCAATATGAAAAGGAATCTGCATTGACAATGAATTCTTATGCAAGTCCAGTGTTTCCAATTCCTTCAAATACGAAATTGAAGATGGAATTTCACCAAAGAAATTGTTGCTACCAAGCCGCAATTCCTGCAACTTTGTTAGGTTCCCAATCTCCTTAGGGATATTTCCACTAAGAAAATTGTTATCCAAATTCAATACCCTCAAGTTTTGAAGAGAGCCCACTTCTCCACTTAGAATACCATGGAATGAATTGCGATACATATTAAGAAGTTGAAGATTCCGCAAGTGAAAAAGTTGAGAGGGAATGGAGCCATTGAAATATTTATTTTTTCTTCCAAATATTTAAATAAAAAGGAAAAAAACAATGGCAAGGATTCCATGTATGAGGTCCAAAACGCAGAGTCGTAGTGGATAAACCCATATACACACATAAACCCTTTGAAGAAGAAGAAGAAGAAGAAAAAGCAATGGAGGCATTGAGAATATGGAGTCCAACGATGTCGCAGCCATTCAAACACCTCTTTCGCTTCGCAACCACCACCACCACCACCATCATCACCGCTTCTTCCTCCGTCAGACTCGTTCTCAGATGCTCCTCCACCTCCACTACCACCACCACCACCACCGGAGGCCGTAACCGTCGATCCTCTTCGTCCTCTTCTTCCACTTCCGACCGAGACGCCGTTCGCGCCATTCGCTTGAAGAAGGTAACCAAATTAAGCATTTTTTATTTTCAAAAGTTCTGCTTGGTTGCTGAGAAAGAGTAAGAAAATGAAGGATTTTGTATTTTGTTTAGGTTGAAGAATTGAGAAGAAAGGGGTTGGAGCCATATGCTTATAAATGGGATAGGACTCACACTGCTAATCAGCTGCAAGATATCTATAAACAACTAGGGAATGGCGAGGAGTCCAATAGCAAAAGCGATCGTCTTTCCATAGCTGGAAGAATCATGGCTCGCCGAGCATTCGGGAAGCTCGCCTTTTTCACGCTACGCGATGATTCCGGGACAATTCAGGTGCAATCAGGCTTTTATTCACTGCTTCAATACTTGTTATATTGGTATAATTGCATATGCTGTATGCAATGGGATTGCTAATGTGGTTTAGCTATTAATGATTATGTTTAATAAATTGTGGTGATGCATATAATTGGGTTCCACATTATATAAAAAAATGTATTGATGATTTTCTTAAAAGGTTGAGTATTTTTTTTTTCCTGCAAATTACTATAGCAGGGTACTGACTGAAGTAATGAAATTATGGTATCAGCTTAACTGCGAGAAGGAGAGGCTTGTGAATGATCAATTTGACCAGTTAAAGACGCTTGTTGATGTTGGTGACATACTTGGTGCAAATGGTTCAGTTAAGCGGACGGAGAAAGGTAAGAGTAACATGGTTTTTTTTTTCTTTTTTTTTTTAAATTTGGGTTGAGAGTGCTTGAATTAGATTTCTTTAACTGTTATACTCTTGAATAGCTGCCGATAATATGTATGTATGGTGTTTGGGGACATTTTAAACTCCAGGGTAACTAAATACTAGCTGAACATGAATTAAGGCTTACAAAATGGTCATTTCGGAACTTTGTTCTGTCACTTCGTAACAAAAAAATGATGACCCAAATAGAAAAAAAGAACTTTGAATTAACAAAGACTATCCATTTGGTTTATTAAATTGAGAGACTGGGGGGGGTGTGCAGGGACCCTTTTCCCTAGCTCAGCTTTCTTGCTTTGCATTGGCTAGGATGATTGCTTTGTTAGATCCTAGAAACCCTAGAAGGTAGTGATCTGCTCTAGTATTTCCTTTTTGATATTTGTTTGGTTAGGGTCCTTGTATGCTGCCTGCCTGTGTACCAATTCTCTTCCTTCTTCTAATGTAATCTTTAAACCGTGATTTGGAGTTTACCCTGTACTGATTTAGTTGTGGTTGTTGGGCTTGGATGCGGACCTTGGTGTTACCTGATTAGTTCAGGGAATCCCATACAACTTGTTGCATATTAAACCCCGTTTTTTTTTTTTTTTTTTTTTAATTAAAAAAAAAATTTCAGTCATGAATATCGAAAATACATTGGTTGTAGCCATGCTACTTTCTTTCCTGATATTTTATTGTGACATTTTAGAACATAAGCTTAGACCTAAATTCTTTTCTTCCTTTGGTCTATCTTCAGGAGAACTTTCTGTTTATGTGAATTGATTTGCCATTCTTACTAAATCTCTACTCCCACTGCCGGACAAATATCATGGTCTAACTGATGTGGATAAGCGTTATCGGCAAAGGTAAGTTATATTGTTGATGTTGTTTTGTTTGTGCCATTTTGGCTAATGCAATGCAAGTGAATCATGTGACAAAAGAGAATGAGACTATGAAATGACTTGATGAAAATATTTGCTAATGTAGGTGATCGTATTATATATGAAGTATGTGATTTTCGATTTTTCATAATAATTTTATGAAGATATCAACTGATTTAGCAGATATTCTGGTTTTCAAGTTGCAGTGAGGCTCACTGGTTATACCGTATGATATGAGCTCTTCCAGCTAGTCTAAATTTTATATAAATTCTAAAGGTCTTGCATTTGGCAAAACAACTTGAGGTTTTTTATTTTTTTATTTTTTTTTATCAAGCACAATCTGTCAATTTTGGTAGGCAGTTAGGCACACTTGTGTGTCTGTCTAGGTAACAACCGAATATATTGCCAAATCCTTAAATGAGTTTTCTTTGGTGGAACACCTTATATATGTATCCTGCAAATTGTTTCAATGTTTTTTGGGGTGAAGCACATTATATAATAATATATATATTATTCCCAATTTTCTCCATGGTACTTGTTTTCCTTCTCACTGCTTGATTCAATTTTTAGTCGCTGGCAAATTGGTTGAGTTCTGATCCCCAATTGTATCTTTACATATCTTTTCTATGTTTAGGTATGTAGATATGATTGCAAATCCTGAAGTAGCTGATATATTCCGGAATAGAGCAAAGGTAGGTCATCTCCCTCTCCCCTCTTCCCAAAAAGTAACAAAGGACCTTATGGAGCTCTCAAGGTTTCATTTTCTTTTTTAAATATAAGATTTTTGTATAATTTAACTGTAAAACTGCCAGCTGTGTGATATTTTTGTACATAAGTTTCATGCAGTGGTTTTTATATCTCTTGATATATTATTTTTATTGAACCATCAATACAATTAGACGTTTCCCGCTGAACATTTACATATTAAACCTCTTTCTAGGTTTGTTATGTTTGCTATTTTGTTAAATAATTTGACAACACGAAATTACTAATGTTATATTGTGATGTCAAGTGGCATCTTGAAGTAGTGCTCACTTTTTCTCCAACAGATCACCTTTACTACTGTTCAGCAATCACTTAAGTAGTGCTGACTTTCAAATATTCTTCAGTGTCTACTTTTTAAGTTCTACAAAATTATTTATAAAAAAGAAGAAGTTCCCTCTACAAAATCAGAGCCTTTAATTGATTGGCGTGAAAGTTATGTAATCTATAAATGGTTAAGCATTTAATAAATGGATGTTTCACTGAACATCTATGAAGCTCCCAACTTCCTGCACTGTAATCTAGATTTCTAATTTTGTTATAGCATCTGTTGTGGTTTTGTTGAAATGAAGGTTTCTTTTCAATTATTGACTGTTTTTCCTGTCTTATTAGTTGCAATTGTGATAAGTGATAACTTTGTGGAAAAGGCTTCACTGGTTTTGAAATTTCTGTGTTTCTATAATATGTGGATTGGCTCTAATATAAAAGGAGGGACTAAAAAATCTTATTTTATGGCTGCATCTTTCACCCTTGTCCCAATGTGGTTTCACAGGTTTCTTTTCATTAGATTATCCTGTTCTTTTTTTAAGGTCTGAGCAATTAAATCTAAACTTTCTGAGCAGATTGTGTCAGAGATACACAAGACAGTGGAATCTTTAGGCTTTGTTGAAGTTGAAACTCCAGTTTTACAGGTTCATCAATATCTTCATAGTTTCTTCACCACGCTCCGCCCGGGGGGGGGGGGTTCCCTATTTTATGTAGTGCGATATTATAATGTGCATGAATTGCTTGTGCCTGGAGCTTGGTTTTAATTAGTATGATTAACTAGGGAGCAGCTGGTGGAGCAGAAGCTAGGCCATTTGTTACACACCATAATTCACTTGGAAGGGACCTTTATTTGAGAATAGCGACTGAGCTTCACTTGAAGAGAATGCTGGTGAGAATTTACATGTCATACTTTCCCTATTATTCGGTACTGCATCTTCGTTTCCCTATTTAAATTTTAACCATGTGTTTGCATTGGCCAATAAGCCACATGGTTGAATTTGATTGTCGTTAGGGGAAGATAACACCGTTTGTGTTGCATTGGCCAATGCAACCTCATGGTTGAATTTAATTGGGAAACCTCAAGAATACTTAAGGAACTATACTTAAGTTCTGTCATTTTCTTAGGTGCTTAAATGTCACTACTAACTGCTTGTCCTATAGTTTTATTTTTTTGATTTCTGAACCTTTTCACATGCATACTTGCTGGTCCTGTAACAATAAAATAGCTATATTTTCTTCCAATGTAAGTTTTGAATTGGTTTTAACTAATTTATATCTTTAATAAAACCTGTGTCCATGGATGACAGGTTGGGGGGTTTGAAAAAGTATATGAGATTGGGCGAATATTCAGAAATGAAGGCATTTCAACTCGTCATAATCCTGAATTTACCACAATAGAGGTAAACTTCTTTTTTTGAATATATATATATATATATATATTTTGCTTTTGTTGGACCAAGTACATCATTAATGCTGGTGTGCTTTATGTGAAACTAATTGTTGATTGCCTGTTATAGTATGTACTGTTAACATTTCAATCTATTAAATGGAGCTCTTATTATTATTGGTATTAGTTTGATCATAGATGTATGAAGCATATTCAGACTACCAAAGCATGATTAACATGGCAGAGGAAATTGTTACTCGATGCGCTGTTGCAGTTAATGGAAAGCTTAAAATTGACTACCAGGTAAATGTTTTCTCACTTGCAATTCTGTAGCATGCAACAAATACCTGCTTTTAAGTGCAATACTCTGGAATTGGATTCATTGCCAAATAAGTGAAACACAAAAAGTAGTCACTGTCAATAAAAATTTAACTAAACATCACCTCTTTTCATCTCAAGTTTGCTTCTAAGATTAGCTCTCCTTTTTTTTTTTAATTAATTAATTTTTACTACTGAGCTTTAATGATCTTGGGCACTGTGTTCAAGGCAACTTGGTGTTGAAAAGTGGTCACAATTTAGGCATGCACCTTGCCCAAAGTATGAGTAACTGTGTCAAACTTTAATTAAAATCTCCTTCATATGATAGTGTGATCAGTTTCTCATACATGACCTAATAGTTTTTGGTAAGCAAAATATTAAATTTGGAAGATGTTTTGGTTGCTTCTGTAGTTTCATATGTGAGCATGCAACTGGTTGCTTCACATGCTTGGAATTGCTGTTGAAAAAACAAATTAGAATGACACCTCCCTTTAGTAATATATGCGAATGACTGGTGTTTTAATTTGTTAAGCTTGTGTGATACATCAATGCAGGGTGTGGAGATATGTCTCGAGAGACCTTGGAGGAGGGAAACCATGCACAATCTTGTAAAAGAAGCTACTGGGATTGATTTCAGTGAGTTGGTGATGTAGGCTCTCGGGTAGAAGGGTTTGTGTTTAGGAATGGGGTTAGAGTGTGAGTTTATTTGAGTAGTAACTAGGCAGCATAAAGCCTTTGCATAGAGAATTCCATCTCTAAAAGAAATAGCACAAAAGGCTAAGTAATTCTCATTTACAAAATATCAAATCTAAAACCTAAATTTACAAAGGCAAGGCCATGCATTATATAGTATGCCTCAGGTACAATCTGATTGGTTGCTAGATGCAGCCCTATGATTGGCTAACCTATGCTAAAAGCCCATTGACTGAATTATTAACAACCCCTAACAAACTAACCAACTCAGCCAAGCCTTCCTATTGGTTGTACATGGCTTAAATGTAATTGGTTACAAGAAAAGACCAAGTACTAGGTTGTTAAGTTTTTGAGACAACAAGTACAAGGTTGTCTCAAAACTAATTACAAGCCTAAAACACAAATGAAAACACTAGCTTAGATGCTCCTGCATCATACTTTCCCTCTTAAAAAGCATTTGGCCTCAAATGGTCTCAGGTGCATGCTAAGTATTTGGCCTCAAGTGTTTCAAGCCAAGTCTTTCTTGGCTTATCTTCTTTATCTTGACCATGGGCTTGGACTTGCTTGTGTCCTTCTTTGGTCGTAATGTATAATGGTGTTCTCTCTTGTGCAAGCTACAATGACTTCCCTCAATCAACAAGTCACAAGCTTTGTCTTCACTACTGCAAGTGGTGTGAGAGATTTTGCTTGCAAGTCTCTTCTTTTCTCCATTTATTCCTTAGAAACTTGCAAAATCTTTGTTGTAGCATCCATATTTTCAAGCACAAACTGATTAGACACAGGTTTAAAGGTCATCGTACCTTCCAATGTTATGCCTTCTTCTTGGTCGTCACCAATTTCAGCTTCAACCTCTATGTCATAAATAGGTGGTTGTTCTACAATTTCTTCAATCATCAAGATACCTTCACTCACTTCCTCTGCTTCTTGATATTGATCATAAATGGGTTCTTGAAGGTAGTCCTCCTCTTGATTTTCTTCAATCATCAAGATATCTTCACTCACTTCCTCTGCTTCTTGATATTGTTCATAAACGAGTTCTTGAAGGTAGTCCTCTTGATTTTCTTCAATCATCAAGATGTTTTTCATCATTCCTTCACTGTACTGGAACACTGCTATGCTAGAATGTTGCTGCCAATTGTTGCATTGGATTGTTGCATCCAGTTGCATTATTGGAATGTTGCTGCCAGTTGCTGCATCACTTTCTTCTTTCATTGTTTTTGTCATCAAGGTCTTATTTTTGGCTTGCAAAGCTGGCTTCTTGCACTCAATGGACGTGTGACTCTCTTCACCATACTTATAGTGTTTACAAGAAAGGTTAGAGTTATTTGGTTTACCAACAAATGAAGTTTTGGTTTCGACATTGCTGGAGGTGTGGGCTGATGCAACAGGCTGTGCATTCTTGGATTTCCAAGGTTGTTGCTCAGGCTTGTTAGTACTGCCAAAGCTTCTGCCAAGACTTTGGTATTGCAATGTCCTCCTTGCAAATTGGGTTTGTAGATAGTTGAAAGGCATAAACTGTTCTTGAAGCTTTGTCTTCATCTTGCTCCAATCTTGAATTTTCTTCTTACCAAATCTGACTCGTTGCGTTTGGATCTGCTCCCACCAAGCTGATGCTCTCCCTTTGAGCTTGGTGCCCACAATCTTCACCTTCTTGTGGTTTGGAATGTCATGGTATTCAAAGACACATT
>BKZX01016542.1:0-12580 GCA_014362285.1 Fagus crenata
TAAATGGGAGAGGCATTTGAGCTTAAAGATTATCTCTTATATTGGCTTCTAATTATCAATTCTAGAAACTATCACCCTAAAAACACCATCTTATCTCTTAAATGCAATACCAGAACTTATTTTTCAGTCTTCCAGCATGATCCTTTGCTAGAAGTGTCTCAGGCTTCTAGCACGAGAAAAAGGATCAATTAAACCTTATAAGCTTGCATCACTCAAAGTTTTGTCCTCCCCCTCTAACCTGCTCTTTGCCTTGCCTTATTATTCGACTTTGGTTTTACCTTGGTTTTGTCTACTAGATTTTTGGGGAGTACATGCTTTTTTTTTTTTTTGGGTCTGGGGGATGTCAAATTAAAAGTTTGGGATATTGTTTGTTTAACCAGCTTAGACCGGTGTGTATTGCATCTATTGATATCCATCTTAGAGTACTAAGGCAGTGTGGCCTAGTTGGGTCCTAAGGTTAATTAAGCTGGTGACATAATGTAGTTTGTTTTCCATGCTATCTGAGATCCAAATCACCTTTTCCTGTACAGAACTACAGCTCCATTGACTTTTAGCTGAACTGTTTGGACTTGTGGAAGTGCGAGCTAATGAATTTACCTCTACCTTTTTTCATCCAGCTTCACTTCCAATCTCGCTTCCTCCATTGGAATTGGATAATAATTATGCTACAATTTATAGTTGCCTTGAAGAAGAATTTGCAAGTTGTGAACAAAAGCTAAAAGAAGGGTATCACGAGTTCTTTACAACATGTATTTTTCAGAGTTTTGCAATCTGCACGTTAAATAAGTATCAAGACGATCCAATATACGAGATAATTAAGCTTGGATTTATAAATAGCATTAAAAAATATTATAATGATATTGATATTGCAAAATGTTTCTACGAATGGCATAAAAAAAAGAAAATGCCCTGAGATGTCATTTACACACGAAATCCAAGAGTTGACTTTAAGGTAAATAGTTTCTAACCTCTCTCCCTCTCTCTTTATGGATAAGAATGCACATATGCATGAGAAATATATATCTATACTATAATGTAAAACCGAAACTTTTTGACTTTTGGTTGACCTTATCATATTGCGTCACATAAGCTTTTGAAATCTCACAATTTTACACCTCATTGTTTTAATATATATTTTTTAATTGAATTTAAATTTTATTCTATTATTAAACCTTCCGTTAGAATTTTGACATATCATATTTTCTTTAATATAAGAATATATTATTCCATATATAAAACACAATCATAATTAATGTCTAATACTAAAATATATTCTATATATAAACACAATATAAATATCTTTTAATAATAATCATAATTATCAATTTTCATCCAGGTTTTTAGAGTTCTTTTTTTTTTTTTTCCTTATGTATTTCATTTAATTTTGTTGCTGGCAATGGAGAAAGATGGATGGATTTGTTATAATGAAACCATGTGAGCTTGAAATGAGTTATGAAAATTATTTAGGTTTGATCATATAATCATGTATCTATGTATTTATTTGTCCTTCTTCTTATTTTAAGTATCCTTTATTTTATTTTTGGATAGAAACATGATCTATATGGTAAATATAAACATGAATCGTGTTTTATAAAAATTTGACTATATTTAACTTATGCCAAAAGAAAAATTATATTATATTAAATTTTAATTATCTTATGGTAAATACTTTTTTAGTTATTTTTTTAAACCAAAAAGTAGGATTTATCCTAAATCCGAATCATAAAGTCTCTTTATCGATCTTGTCTACAACATTTTGAACTACAAAAAAAAAAAAAAAAAAAAAAAAAAAAAATCATATTCAACAAAGGACAGAGTTTGGCTACAAATTGGTTTATTGCTAGCTTGCTACAACCCATTACGTGGCAATTAATAAGATCATCCATGTGTATTTTAGTCACATGACCTATTTAATAAGTCATGTAACTTCTTTAAATAATACATATGGATGGTCTTATAAGCTACCACATAGTAGGTTGTAACAAACGAGTTACAAACTGATTTGTAGCTAAATCTTGTCCTTCAACAAAAGAAGTAAAAGTAATCAAAATTAATTTAGATTTTATTTTCAATAATTTTTCTGTGCATCGCACAGGTTTGCGACTAGTATATATATATATGAGCAACCAATATATTTTTGTAGGTACAAGTTACTTATATTAAACCTATTCAAAACATGGGTTCAAAATTACACTTGTAACCTGAAGAATCTGGGATAAGAAATGATTTCTCACTTGATTTTATATAATAATAACCAAATTTAACCAAGTATACAAAATTCGAACATGTAACACCTAAATTTGGCTTGGAGTTAGGCTATAAGATGAGAAGGTGTTAGTAAGAAAAACATGAAAGATTATTATAACGCTTTGAGAATGGCAGTTCCAAAAAACGTAGGAGTCCATAAATATAGGAAATAAAATGAAAACATAAGTATGAAACTTCCAAGATAGCCCACGTGGCATTTTGTGAAATGTACACATTTTTTGGAACCATTTATATCATTTTACTTAGTGGTTTGCGCAACACATTTACACAAATTTTAGATGACCATATATCTCTGGTTTTAAATGTAACAATGTCTTAATTGGAACTCATATTGAAGCCTTGAATGCCTTCTTACTCATTTCTTTTCAAAATTATATTGTTTTATGAGATGTCATTGAAATATTGCTTGAAGATTATTTCTTAAAAAAAAAAAAAAAAAAACTATATGTTGTGAATTGTATCAAATCTTTATCAGGATGTCTCTAAAACCCATAATTTTGTAGAGATTTTCATCAACTATACATCAACAACTATTTTTTAGTTATTGGGAAATTAAAATAAGGGAAAAGTATACTTTACCCACCTGTGGTTTGGTCCATTTACAAGTTGCCTACCCGTGGTTTAAAAATTAACACTTTACCGACCTGAGGTGTTATCCGTTTACTCCTCATTACCCACTATCGTTAAAAACAAATAAAAGAATTTAATAACAAATCAAAACAAAACACTCGGTCAATTTCTCTCTTTCTCTCTCCATCGCACCAATGCTCACTGATACTCCATGGCCAAAGCTTTGTAGCTCTGACTACCAACCATCACTGCAACCAACGGAGCCCGAACTACTTTAGAATACAGACTCCCATGATTTATAAAAATTAACCTTTTTATACTCCTATTCAGAAATTGTATCCCAGTATAGCATACATTAGATTGTTGCCTACTCTTCATTAAAGCCCTCAGACTAATCAACTTAATCTTGCATTTCATTTCAAATTCTAAAATCACAATCCCAGTGAAACCCGGACTCACTAAGCAGCTCAAAAACCTAAACATCCAACCCTAGCCTTCTCAAAAACCAAACTTTAACACTCACCGACAAATCACAAATCCTAACCACACATGCCATCAACTCCCCAATTCTCAATCCAAATCGCATCCCATCCATTCCCTTAACAAAAAATTTACCATTTCATCCACAACAAACAGATCTTATTAAAATAAATTCCAAATCAAAATTTACAAAAATTTGATTTGTGTGTTACGGTAAAAAACAAAAATTTACAAAAACCCAAATCGAAATAATCTTTAAAAACCTGAATTCCAAGTATAACAACATTTTCAGCAAGGAATAAAGTCATATGACTAGTGAGATTAAATGACGCCTATAGCCATTGATCATGAGGGACATTAAGCTGTGCACCACATCTCTTTCCCAACTTCGAAATTGCTGAGATTGCCCTCTCAAATGCCTCGGTGTTAACAATGACTCCATCACCAACACCTCCAAAATCCGTGAGATTAAATGTTGAAGATTTTGAGAAGATCAGAAAAATGATGTGACTTTGAGGCGTGATAACACTATCTTTAAGGTGATAATTGCCCTCACTCTAAACGAGTTTTGCTTCCGGGTTAAGGCAATTCACTTTCAGGATACAACAAAGTCACCAATTATAGAAAGCAAATTTTGGTAATTCCTTTAAAGAGTATTCCTACGAAATTGTGTATTTGACAATGAATAGGCACTTTAATTTATAGACATGAATAGGCACCATTTTGAAACAACATAACCTTTCAGAAAATAACTTCCATCATTCTAGAACAATATGACCTTTCAATAATAACTTTCATGAGTTAGTTATTTTCTATATCAGAATCACACGTGCACGTGCCACGTGTCCAAGTGCCAAATGTGTCACTAATGCCTTAAAACATAAACTCACTTCTATATCACTATATGTATAACAAATATACAACAATCCCCCACTTAGTGATATGAAGTGTTTAGTCAAATACTGATTTCATCATGCATACAAGAAGGTATCTCTCGATTAAAACCTCAATTAGTGTAAGCATCTCAAATTTCTAACAAAGTCAATGGTGGCCTCAGCTTAAACCAAGACTTTTTGTGTTAGAAACGGAAAATACCACACACATGAATCCATCCAATTTCAACGAATAAACTCACAAAATAAAAATTTCACATAACCAAGTGCTCCATCCTGGCATTTCATGAATATTTCCAAAAGTAAACCTTAAACTTTTATCAGAAGTTATTCTACTTCTTATGTTCATATAGGTGAAGTTCCTTTTTCATGTCCCTGTTACTTTAGACATTTAAAAATAACATGAACTTCATTAAGAGTAGACACTCATCCTCAAATTACCGTAACAGTCCGCACTGAATATCCTAGAATGGGTTTATCACAAAAAATACATGTTTCAGTGCTATCTTAGCCATATAACTGTAACTTGTTATTACCCATTAAACCTTAAAATTATTTGTTCAATAATATAAGGTTGGGTTCCCATTACAGATGACTATTATATAAAAGGTGTCAAACCCATTCCACTAGATGTACTTTTCACTAAATCTCTCGAGAGTCCCTTAGTGAACGGATCCGCCAAGTTTTTACTTGACCGTACAAACACAATGGTAATTATTCCGTCTACTATCAGCTGTCTGACATATTCATGTCGCAAGTTAATGTGCCTAGACTTTCCATTGTAAACTTTACTATGTGCCTTAGACATAGTAGATTCACTATCACAGTACAAAGAAATGGCTGGCATCGGTTGTGGCCACAACTTTATATCCAATAATAAATTTCTCAGCCATTCTGCCTCTTTGCCTGCTCTTGCCAAGGCTATAAATTCAGATTCCATTGTGGAATGTGAAATATACGTCTGTTTCTTAGAAGCCCATGAAACAGCTCCACCACCAAGGGTAAAAACCCACCCAGACATTGCCTTGTTATCACTGGCACTAGTGATCCAACTAGCATCAGTATAACTTTCTAGTACTAATGGAAAATTGGTATAATACAGTCCTAATCCAATAGTTAGCTTTAGATATCCAAGGACTCTACCAATTGCTTTCCAATGCTCCGTACTAGGATTGTTTGTATATTTAGAAAGTTTGCAAACAACAAAGGAAATATCTGGTCTAGTGCCATGCATTGCATACATCAAGTTTCCAATCGCACTAGCATACTCCAATTGAGCAACTGCTCTTCCAGAGTTTTCGGTTAATTTAACTGAAGAATCATATGGGGTAGTCACTTCTTTAATTCTCAAGTATTGAAATTTAAGAAGTATTTTCTCAATATAATGAGATTGACACAAAGCATAACCCCCACTATGTTTCTTCACTTTAATGCCTAAGATAGTATCAACTTCCTTAAGATCTTTCATCTTAAACCTTGAAGTCAGATACTTCTTAGTTTCAGATATTCCTTCCATATTTGTTCCAAATATAAGCATGTCATCCACATAAAGACAAATAATAACACCATAACAATCAGCGAATTTAGAATAAATGCATTTATCAGCATTGTTATGCTTAAATCCATGAGATAAAATAACAGAATCAAATTTCTCATGCCATTATTTTGGTGCTTGTTTTAGTCCATATAATGACTTAACTAACTTGCAAACTTTCTTTTCATGTCCATGCATAATAAAACCTTCTGGTTGTTCCATGTACACCTCTTCATCTAAATCACCATTTAGAAAGGCAGTCTTAACATTCATTTGATGTACATACAAATTGAAAATTGAAGCTAGTGCCAATAGCACTCGAATGGATGCTATTCTAGCTACTGGTGCATAGGTATCAAAATAATCTATACCTTCTTTTTGTCTAAATCCTTTAGCTACCAATCTGGCTTTGAAAGTTTGAAGAGACCCATTAGTATTGTATTTTCTTCTAAACACCCATTTACATCCAATAGGTTTAGATCCCGGAGGCAAATCAACTAATATCCAAGTATTATTTGACAAAATTGAATCCATTTCATCATTAATTGCCTATTTCCAAAATGCAACATCCCTAGAAGCCATAGCTTCTTTAAATGTTTTTGGATGTTCCTCTATATTTAATAAAATGAGAATTTTGTTAAGAACATTGTCTCTATTTCCTTCCATCAGAAAAACAATAGCTTGAGATGACACAAAATCTGGACCCAAATTCTTTTTTTTCTAAACTCTTTGACTTCTCCTAGGTTCAGTCGATAAATCATGTATTATTTTTTCCTTTTCTCGACTTATACTAGGATTTAAGTCATTTGAGTCAATTTCTTGAGTTGGTGTAGGATTTGCAACAAGTTTGGAATCATTATAGAATTTATCTTCAATAAATTCAACATCCTTTGATTCCACTATGATATTAGAGTCCAAATCCAAAAGCCTATATGCTTTTGAATTTTCTGCATATCCTACAAATACACTCTTTATAGCTCTTGGTCCTAACTTTGTTCTCTTTGGGTCTGTAACCCTATAAAAGGCTAAACAGCCCCATACCTGTAGATATCCCAGATTTGGTTTTCTACCTTTCCACAACTCATATAGTGAAACTTTAAATTTTCTAGAAGGTATTCTATTATGTACATGACAGGCTATAAGCAAAGCCTCTCCCCATAAATTGTAACTCAATTTTGCATTCAAAATCATGGCATTTATCATTTCAACAAGTGTCATATTTTTTCTTTCTGTAAGACCATTTTGCTGTGGGGTATAGGATGCACTTCTTTGATGTATAATGCCATTTTCTTCACAGTATAGAATAAATTCAGTAGGAAAATATTCTCCACCTCTATCACTACGAAGTATCTTTATTTTCTTTTCCATTTGATTCTCAACAACAGATTTGTAGCATATAAGCTTGTTAAATGCTTCGTCTTTACTTCTCATTAAATATACATATGTATATCTAGAACAATCATCAATGAAAGTAATGAAATATCTGTTGCCTTCTCTAGTTAAAATTCCATTAAGTTCACAAATATCAGAATGCACAAGTTCCAGCAATTGTGAATTTCTGTTAACCTTAGGAAAAGATTTATTTTTCATTTTTGCTTGAATGCAAATTTTACATTTAGCATTATGATCATCTTTATATGAAATTAAACCATGCTTGGACATAAACTTTAAAGATTTATAATTCAAATGTGCTAAACGATAATGCCATAAAGAAGAGGACTCAACCATATAAGCAGAATTAGTAATAATCTTATTAATGCTTAGTTTGTACATGCCATCACAAGAATATCCCTTTCCAACAAACACCCCTCCCTTGGACAAAATCAGGTTGTTAGACTCTATAACAGCCTTGACACCTTTCTTACAAAGCAGATTTGCAGAAACAAGATTTTTCCTAATTTCAGGAACATAGAGTACATTAATCAGAATTAGTTTCTTTTCAGAAGTAAACTGAAGTTCAACAGTCCCTTTTTCTTCGACTTTTGCAGTGTTATAATTTCCCATCTGCACTTACTGTCCAACCATTGCATCTTCTAAACTCTTGAAGTGAGATTTATTGTTGCAAACATGAACAGTAGCGCCAGTATCATACCACCAATCAGGAGACTTTGATTTTGCATCAGCCATATTCAATTCAGAAATCATGGCTACAATATCAGAATTCTCCTCAACCATATTGGCTTTATTAGGGACTTTATGATCCTTCTTTTGCTTCTTCTTGTTTTTGCACTCACGCTTAAAATGTCCCTTCTTCCTACAATTGTAACAAGTTTTATATTGCTTATTGTTACTATTGTTAGAGGGATTGTTGTCACTAAATTTCCTCTTATTTCCTCCACCAGAAAGATTATTAGAATCAACATAATTCACTTTAGAGCTACTCGGTTCAAACATTTTCTTATCACGAATTCGAGTTTCCTCTTCAATTCGTAAATGTTTTTGAATTTGCTCTATAGTGAAATCTTCTGTTGTGTGCATCAGTTTCTTTCTATAATCATTCCAACCAGGAGGAAGTTTGGCAATAATAGCACCAACTTGCAAATTTTCAGCAACAATTACTTTAAGATCTTTAAGTTTATTCACCAGAACTTGCAATTCATGAACTTGATCCATAACAGAAATATTATTAACCATAGCAAACTCAAAATATTTCATTATGAGAAATTTATCCGTACCTTGTTTTTCAGTTTTGTACTTGAATTCCAGAGCCTCCCAGATTTCCTTTGGTGACTTCATTGATGTGAATAAATCATACAAACGATCAGACAGAGTGTTCAGAATATGCCCCCAGCATACCACTTCATCTTCTTCGCGTTTCTTGCGTTATGCCTTAAGTTGATCAGAATCGTTGTCAGTTGGTTCAGGAAGTTTTGACAGATTCGGATCCAGAACATACGCAATCTTTAATGGAGTAAGCAGAAACATCAACTTGTCCTTCCAGCGAGTGAAATTCGTCCCATCAAACCTGTCCAGTTTCACAAAGTCTTGATTCATCATTTTGAAAGTCGCCATCTCAGATTCTGACCCCATTGAATTACCACCTTAAAATTGTTGAAGATTTTGAGAAGATCAGAAAAATGATGTGACTTTGAGGCGTGATAGCATTATCTTTAAGGTGATAATTGCCCCCACTCTAAACGAGTTTTGCTTCCGGGTTAAGGCAATTCACCTCCAGGATACAACAAAGTCATCAATTACAGAAAGCAAATTTCGGTAATTCCTTTAAAGAGTATTCCTATGAAATTGTGTATTTGACAATGAATAGGCACTTTAATTTATAGACATGAATAGACACCATTCTGAAACAACATAACCTTTCAGAAAATAACTTCCATGAGTTAGTTATTTTCTATATCAGAAAATAACTTCCATGAGTTAGTTATTTTCTACATGAGTTAGTTATTTTCTATATCAGAATCACACGTGCACGTGCCACGTGTCCAAGTGCCAAATGTGTCACTAACGCCTTAAAACATAAACCCATTTCTATATCACTATATGTATAACAAATATACAACATTAAACACCACGGGTCTCAACCTCGGCAAGGGAGTTCCCTGCGTGATGCCACGACCAAATACGAAAAACCCATCAACGATATTCCTTTGCCAAACGAAAACCGAAGCGAACTCTGCGACCCATAGCACCGTGAAAAGCGTCCTGTGCGAAGGAAACAAAGATGTCCTCCATATCCTCTCCGTTTTCCTCTTTTAATTTGTAACAGCAGTAGTGATTTCAAAGGAAACCCACTTGTTTTTCCCAGAGAAATGGTTTGGGTTTAGAGAGAGAAAATCAAAAGACCAAGCGGTGTGAGAGAGAGAGGGGGTGCTTGAGTTCGGGCTGAAAAGGATAACCACCACTGTTGGTGGCAATGATGATTGGTTGTCAGAGCTACGAAGCTCTGGCCATGGAGATTCGATGAGCATTGGTGAGACCGCGAGAGTAAGAGAGAAATTGACCGAATATTTTGTTTTCTTCGTTTTTGACGGCAGTGGGTAACGGGGAGTAACAGTACCTCAAGTGGGTAAGACATCAGTTTTTAAACCACGGATAGGTAACTTGTAAACTGGCCAAACGACAAGTGGGTAAAGTGTACTTTCCTCTTAAAATAATCTTTTTTTTTTTTCTTAGTTTTATATAATATTAAGTACCTTTTGGGCCTTATAGTTATTAGTGTTCAATTCGGTATTCAACTACTTTTATTTTTTTGCTGAATATTTTTTCAAAACCGTATAATGTAGCCCCAAAAAGGTTAGAGAATTTTCATGGGTGACTTTCTCGTATTTTTCACTAGTTTACTAGAAGAAAGGGAGATTAGAGATGGCAACATGGCCAATCCTATTGGAAAAAATAAGCCCATTTGGCTTGGAAGTGGTAGGCGAAATTGTTTTCCCTCCTTTCCATGGATATAGATCAAAAAGAGAAATGGAGCCTTAGGTTAATTCATATTTGATAGCTCTGCAAGGAGAAATATACTCTCACACTCAAAATGTAACTTAAGGCATGGCTATAAAAAAACCCAAAAAAAGAAAAGGAAACCCAAGACTCCGTTTGAGTCTTCAAGCTACTAGATAAAGAATTGAAATGAGTTTGCTGCTTGAAAAATCAAGTTACTTTCTTGAGCATTTCATTAGAAATTTAGAAGCTTGGGATATTGTTTGCTTAACAAGCCTAGACCAGTGTATTGATATCCATCTCTCCATCTCTTACAGTGCGGCCTAGTTGGGCCCTAAAGTTCATTAAGCTGGTGATATTTCATTTGTTTGCCACGCTATCTGAGATCCAACCTTTGCCCTGTCTAGAACTTCAGCTCCATTGAGTTTGAGCTCATCAATTTTATGGGCCTTCAATTGAGCTCTAAGCCCATATGTTCAGATGGATACACTTTTTTTTTTTGAGATAATGGACACACTGTTATAAAAGCCTTTCATATATATACTACTTTATAAGAGTAGTTTTTTGTGTCTACTATTTAATGTTCCAAAATACTCTATTACATAAATCACAGCAAATAAAACAACACTTAATAATGGGGTCAAATTAAAAAAAAAAAAAAAATTTATAATACCTAAATTTTATTCAGTTTTTTCTTCCTTTCATTCTCTTTTTATTTAAAACTGAGAAATCAAAGTTCAATTATTTAAGAGGTAATATTTTCTACAGTATTCCCTTGGCCTATAAAATCTATTCTATTGGTTTTCTTCTATTTTTACTCTAAAGAAAAGTCTATGAATATATATATATATATATATATATATATCTGCCATGGAATTCTACAGATTCAAACCAATGTCGAACCTCAATAGTTTTCATTAAAATGTCGCCTTACTTATCCGTTTGAACTGTAGTGTGGACACATCAAATGTTAAAGATAATAAATAAATTACTATAGAACATCATTTACGTTCTATCCACTACGTCTAAGATGTCATACTGCAATTTTTAGTGCTTAAGAAATATCGGAATATAATTTCTTAATCATGTTCCACAGTTGCAAGTCTCGTAAATTTTTTTTTCTTCATAATTTGATAGTTGGGAGAGGAGAATTTGAATCTTTGATATCTTCTTTAAACAACATTAGGAAACACCAATCAATTGAACTATAAGACTCTTGGCAGTTGTAAATCTCATAATCGTAATGCAAACAAGTCAAAACACTTTTTTTTTTTTGGCCATTGACAAAATACAAAAACTTGAGTTGTATTGTAACTAGTCAGTCGTGCATGTGTCGAAGTTGGAGCACGTGGTGTGATACTAGATTCGGTTTATATTTGAGCAAATAATCAAGTTTGTCAACACAGTCAATATATGCCAAACTGGCCAGTTGCCTTCTCAAGAATGATTTACAACTCACAATTTGCTAGTAGATTGTAAATGAATGGAAAAATGTGTAAATATACGAAAGTTAGCTCAAGAAAATCTTCAAGGGGTTTCCTTCGTGGATGTAAGAATTTTTTGCCAAACCACATAAAAAACCTTTATGTTAATTTTCTCTCTTCCTCCCTCATCCATGCTAGAACCTAATTTGAGATTCCGACAATATATATAGATTGTAATTAATTTGATCCACTACAGTTGAATTAGTTGGTTTTCTTAAACATAAGGATATCCAACATCATTGTTCTTGACTCTGTGCCATATATTTTGGTCTTATTTTGGAAACTAACTCACTTTTAGTCGTTAAATAGATAACTGATTTATCCACTCCACAACCCCTTTTATTAACATATTTAATTAATGATTGTAGTTTCCTCATGGGCCAGCCATGGAAGGCCTCCCATAGACATGTGCTTAGAGAAGTTAATGGTTGTGTAGATCGTCTGACAGACATAGGAATTAACCAACAAAAACAGGAGATCTTATATAATACTTGTCCCGCTTTTTTACTTCTTTCTTACTTCTGGGATCGCATTGGCCATACTCATTTGCAATAACCTGTTGGTCAATTTATATTTTTGCTACTAATATGTATTGTACTTTCGGATTGTTTTTAATCTAATATCCCCTTTTTCATGCAAAAAGAAAAAAAAAAAAAAATGATGAAAATGAACATGTATAACACTCCAAAAATCAAATAAATAATTTAACTTAGAGGTGAGAAAAAGAAAACACCCGTTTGACAATAACGATATTAACTCACCCCCAACATAGATTACCAAGATCAAAACCACAGCTATATTTAATGCCCAAACTGACAAACGGCAAAGTAGTAAGGCATAGATAAGATTGCTATAACCCAAAAAGCCAAAAAGCTTTAAAACAAAAAATACAGTGAGCTCAAGTATAAACAAAATTCCAATTTATGCCAACAATATGAAACTAACGAGCAATTAAA
>BKZX01016554.1:0-10562 GCA_014362285.1 Fagus crenata
TCTCTTTTTTTGAAGGTGATTTGAGTTCACAAGACACTTTATCACATCATGAGAACCGCGGCCTAGGGGGGACTGAACTTCTTTTTTTAGTAAAAAATTATCCCATTTTAACGAATCTCAAGGTGAAGATTCAATTGTAGATATTTTCTCCCTAACCTAAGAACTTACATGGAGTAGCCGCTTAATTTAATTAAGTGGAATATTAAAGAACCTTAAAATGAATTTCATTAATAGGTGAAAAAAATTACGAGATATTTGAAAAAAAATTAAATGACTTTGATTCTAAATACAATAATGAAAAGACAATACAAAGCTTTATTTCTTAGTTATAATCTAGTAAAAAGGAAAATAAAAAATTACATAGATAAGACCTAATCTATGTCCCGTAGACTATGTTCAGAGGCTAAGTTAGGGAGTGTGAAGGTCATGTAATTAGGAGGTTAAGTTAGGGAGTGTCAAGGTCATGTAATTAAGGCACCTCGCTTGGTCGAAGAACTGGCTTCCAAGGATGTAGTAGTCAATATAAATGATTCACTCATCTTACACACAATTAATAATTTAGAAAATTAAACACCAACACTTCACCATTTGCCATAAAACAAAATCATCTTGAAAATAAAGACAAAACGGTTAGTTGCATATTGGTTCATTAAATGAAAACAAATGAAAAATGAAAAATGGGGCGAAATCTAAGATGCTTAAGAATACATGGACATTTGAGAAAGTAGAAATGCAAATCCTATATGACGCATGAGATCATATTTCAAACGTATCTAAAAAAAATGATTTAACATCAAATCTGAAATTCTCACATTTCAATCAATTCTCGATTATTTCGTGTGAAATTTCTCATGTAATATGTGGAAAAATGGATCAAGACTAATATATATGACATGTGATAAAATGTAAGAAAGAATAACATATTTTATCTTTAGGTTTTTCATTATTTTAAGTGACGTAAAATCAAATAAACATGCTTGAATTTTCTGAGATGATGCATGAACAATGTTATTTTATATGATAATTAATTTCATGGTTTTGAAGAAACAACATTTTATTATTAACCTAAACACATGGATTTATAGATATGAACGGCTCTAACATAATAAATCCTAATCTAATGCAGCAGAAAACTATGGCAAGAGAAACACACCCTACATGACTTGATCTATCATTCAAATGGTATTTCGTGATTTAACTTATGTAATCATGTGACGGTGTGATGCTTGAACGTATGGATGCATGATGATAATATGGGATATCATGGAAAAAATGATTCTACAAACATTCTAAGAAAATTTAACAGATGATGGAACATCATGCTTATTTGCTTAATGTCAGAGTTATTTCAGAATGCAATTTAAGCTAACTATAAACTAAGCATATTTTTTCTATTTATGATTTTATGGAACTAAAAAATGTTAAATCTACATATTACAATCCAATAAACTGTAGACGAAAGAGATTATGATTAATTAAGGTTAAACGAAATACACTACCTGCATGCACCCTCCTTCACATAAACTGGAGCGACGAATCTGTTATGGTTGATGACTCGAACTCCGAAATCTCATGAACACAACTTTGATCACCATGCTCCTTTCTTCACAATAGTTGTTCACCCTTACCAGTGAGTTCACCAGCAGGGGCGTAGCTACGTTGAGGGGGGCTCAAATGTTTTCAAAATTCATTTTTACCCTTAAAAAAATTATTAAAATATTTATTTTTTCGATTTGCCCCCCAAAAATTATGAATTTTGTCACGTAAATATATATATATATATATTTTAGATCTTTTAAATTCTTATATTC
Organism: Fagus crenata; assembly: GCA_014362285.1. Lineage (NCBI taxonomy): Eukaryota > Viridiplantae > Streptophyta > Magnoliopsida > Fagales > Fagaceae > Fagus > Fagus crenata. Next base: position 1,812 of record BKZX01016554.1, read on the forward strand.
AAGATGATCATAAATAACAATAAAGCTATAATCATTTTATACAAACAATACAAATGCTTAATTTTCATTCATTTTTATAGTAAAAAAAAAAAAGTTAAATCTTTAAAATTCTCAATTTAATTTATATGGCAATTTTCTATTGAACTTCATACAAAATATATATATATATATATAATTAAGAATTCAAAAGAGAAATTGAATCAATTATCTTCATATGATATAAGTTCACTTCATTCTAAATAAAAAACATGATATTTTTTTTCACTAAAACACTTTTTAAATAAATACATACATTTATGCCTATGTATTTATGTATATGTATATGTATATATAAATATATATTGATATTTTTCACTTACATTTAGGCACGCGCACACACACACACACACACACACATATATATATATATATATTCATATGTAGCCCCTCAAATTAAAATTCTTGGGTACACTTCTGTTCACTAGTATATCATTCTAGAGAGTTTTTTAGAGTACCAGAGTTTCGGTGGTTGTTTACAGATGAGTTTATTCGTGGAGGAAGTTTTATAAAAGAATTCTAGAGTTCTTGGACCATTAGGAAGAGATGGACATATCGTTTACTAAGGTTGCATAGAGATCTTTCCACTATTTTATTTTATCTATATTTCTTTTAGGATTTGATTTGAAGTAGGTTATTAATATGAGATATGGTAAGGAAAAAAAAAAAAAAGAAAAAAAAACTTATTTCGAAGGTTATGACCCTCGATATAACTAATATGTGAAATAATCCAACACCTTTTATCGAGGGAAAAAAAAAAACTTTCTTAGAGAGTTGGGAAGGCAGTCAAAATATCTTTTTCGACGGTGTTTCCATTGATGGCTTGCGAGGGCCATCTTGACAGTAGAAACAATTTTTTTTGAAGGGTTTTATTACTTATTTCGAGGGTTTCGACCCTCGAAAAAATACATACATACATATATATATATATATATTTGTAGCAAGGGTTTATTTACAAAGATTTTGTAAGTTTAGACTATTGTAACCGTTTCTTTTATAGTGATTTTCCTATCGGGTTGGGCACTCCTGATTTGGTTTTTTTCTTTAAGGAGTCCTTCAACAGATTTCCACATCATCATTAAATTAATCTTTGTGTGATTTTATTGTTTGTATTAACTTTATTACATTTGGATCTTAAAGATATAACTCTGTGGTTGTGAAACCCACCATATTTTAAAATTTTGGACTTAAATGAAAATTAATCAGTTAAATTATAAAAATGCTGTATAGGGTATTGGACTTTTGGGGGTTTAAATCAGATTTTCATAATTCAAGAAATATCCTTGTTTAAATCATATATCACACTCTATAGAAACATGAAACCTACTGCCCAATGACAAAGGTTAGGTGAGTGATCCTGAGGTGAAGTTTCCCAGGTAATTTGGTGAGTGGTAGGACTAGGAAAGGATTCTCTCCTATGGAAATTCTCCACGTTCTTCTAATTTTTAGCTACATTTGTAATTCATGACATTTATTTGATTTTGTTTTTTTTATATGAGCTTTTTTTTTTTTTTTTTTTTAAAACAATTGAACTTTTTTTTTTTTTAAATGTCACACGTTTCTTATCTAATTAAAAATGAGAGAAAATAGAAGACTTCAATTGCTGCCGTCCATTGCTTGATGCTATTACTGATGTTGGACCCAAATTTTCTATGGTGACTCTTATTTTCCACAGAGGGACTTGACCAAATCTCATATTATTATTATTATTATTATTATATATCATTTTCAATATGACAGTGACTTTCTTACCAACAAATTAAATAAAAGCTATTTTCTATGAACGATTATTCAGTACTCCCTAAGTATAATAAATGCGTACTACCTCATTTTACATAAAAGGTGGGTCTCACTAATTAAATGCATGCTGAGACTCACCATTCATGTGAGAGGAAGGAGCACGCATTTATTTGTATTCCAAGAATACTGAATAATTACTCTTGTTCCATATTCAGCAAAAAAAATTATGCCTATTCCACTCTTTGAATTCATTAAGTTTAATTTATTTAACAAACATGAGTGATTATTCAATAATCCACGACTATAAATAAATGCATAGTCCTGGACTACGCATTTATTTGTAGTTGTGGACTACTGAATAATTTTTCAACAAACATAATCTTGGTGAAAGGTGAGAAAATTATTCAGTAGTCTTGGACTAAAAGTAAATGCGTAGTCCCCCCCTTTCACAGAGTGGTAGGTCCTACTATGAATTTAATTAGTGAGACCTACTATTTATGTAAGAGGAGGACTACGCATTTATTTGTAGTTCGGAGCTACTGAATAATCACTCATGAAAGTTGTTACGTTACTCCAAAGGTTTTGAATAATTACTCTTGTTCCATTCCTAGAATTCATTAAGTTTAATTTATTGAAAAAACATAATCTCAGTGAAAAAGGTGTTATATTGTTATTGATAGAAATCTTTTTTAAAAATAAAATATTTTGTTAGTGAAAACTTAACTATTATATTTATACAAGCTTTAAGAGGGAAGTGTCATTTCATGAAACTTTTGGGAGGGGATTGTTATTTTGTCAAAACTCAAGAGAAGTTGCGATAATTTACTCTTTTATTTTTTATCATCCATTTTCTTTTTTGAAAAAGAAAACTATTTGTCTTTTGATAACAATAATAAATAAGCATTTAAACACGTATGGAACGAGTGTGAAAATCTTAGTTTTTTATTTTTTATTTGCTCGTTATTATTACTCTAGTAAGAATAATTGATGACTAACATAATTTTACTTCAATGTTCAAAGGAAAGGGATAGAAGAAATCTAAAATGGACTACCCCCATCTTCATAAATATCATATCCACCTTCAACTTTTTAAATTGTCAAGGAACGATGGCTAGCATGAAAACCACCTTTCTACGTTTTAGTCTTATTTTCCTTCTTTTGCTAACTGAATTCATTTCACTTGAAGCTATATGGTCCAATTCTAGTGTTGGGAATGCCACTGTGGGTTGCATTGAGATGGAAAGGGAAGCCCTTCTTAAATTTAAGGAAGGGCTAAAAGATCCTTCGAGACGTCTTTCTTCCTGGGTTGGTGAAGATTGCTGCAAGTGGTTGGGAGTGGGTTGTAGCAATCGAACAGGTAACGTCATAAAACTCGACCTCAAAACGCCATTTTTCTGTGATCCACTGTATACATCAACTGTATTATGTGAATCTTTGGGTGGTGTTTTATCTCCCTCTTTGCTTGAATTAAACTATCTAAATTCCTTGGACCTAAGTAACAACGATTTCCAAGGAATGCCCATCCCAAATTTCATTGGTTCACTCAATAAGTTGAGTTACCTTAATCTCTCCAGTGCAAACTTTTCTGGAACGATCCCTCCTCATCTTGGAAATCTGTCTAATTTGCTCTATCTTGATCTCTCTACGTCTGTATTTCTATTACCACTTTCAAGTTTAAATTCCAGTTTAAATTGGCTCTCTGGTCTCTCTTCCCTACAATACCTCAGTTTGACAGGCGTGAACCTTTCGGAGGCAACAACTTATTGGCTGCAAACTGTTAATCTGCTCCCTTCTCTGTTGGTGTTGGACTTGTCCTATTGTCAACTTCAATATCTCCCACAAAGTTTTCCATCTGTCAACTTCACCTCACTTTCAATACTCGATCTCTCTGGTAATGACTTCAAATCTTCTTCAATTCCTCAATGGCTGTTTAATATCACTTCCCTCACAAATCTCAAACTTGGCTCTTGTCATCTCAAAGACTCCTACCCTAATATTGCAAAGGGGAACCTATGCAATTTGCGGACTTTAGATTTATCATATAATTATAATATCAGTGGCGATATAACAGAGTTTTTCCAGGCCTTATTGGGATGCAGTAACAGCAGCCTAGAGGAGTTAAATTTGTGCGGGAACCAACTCATTGAGAATTTGCCTCAATCTTTGGGGTATTTGAAGCGTTTGAGAAAGCTTCAACTTTATGACAACTCATTCTACGGTTCAATTCCATCATCTATACAAAATTTGTCCCGTTTGGAGATTATGAACCTCGAAGGCAACATGATGAATGGAACCATTCCAGAATCAATTGGACAGCTTTCTGAGTTGAGAGAATTGGGTCTTGCGTGGAATTATTGGCAAGGTATCATGACTGAAACTCATTTCCTAAATCTCACAAAATTGTATTGGTTTTCCTTCTCATCACCATCTAGGAACCCTTTACTTTTCAATAAGACACGTGACTGGACTCCTCCTTTCAGTCTAGAAATTCTACAAATCTTTGACTGTCAATTGAGTACATTCCCTGCATGGCTTAGAACTCAGAAGGAACTTATAGTGATCAATCTGGATAATACTTCAATTTCAGATACAATACCGAATTGGTTTTGGAACTTGTCTTCACAACTTGAGATTTTAGATCTTTCTCATAACAAATTAATGGGAAACCTTCCTAAATCATTGAACTTCTCTTCCTTAAAGTCGGTACATCTAGATTTCAATAATTTAGAGGGCCCACTCCCACTATGGCCTAATGTGACAAATTTCTCTTTGAGGAGCAATTTACTTTCAGGACCAATACCGAGGGGAATTGGCCAAGAAATGTCGCAGTTAACAGACTTAGATCTCTCTGGGAACCTTCTAAATGGTAGCATCCCATCATCCATAAATAGACTAATACGTTTAAAGTTTCTTTTTCTATCGAACAATCATTTATCTGGAAAAATTCACAACCATTGGAAGGCTATGCAACATCTGGAGGTCATAGATCTGTCCAGGAATAATCTATCTGGTGGCATTCCGAGCTCAATGTGCTCACTACCTTATCTTGAATGGTTGCAATTGAGTAACAACAATCTTTCTGGAGACCTCTTATCTCTGAAATATTGTTTGAGCAGGTTATCAGTACTTGATCTTGGAGAGAATAGATTATCAGGGACCATACCAAAATGGATTGGAGAAAGACTTTCTACAATAACGGTATTAAGTCTACGAGGCAATATGCTCTTTGGAAAAATTCCTGAACAATTGTGCCGTCTCACCTATATACATGTCTTGGACCTTGCCCATAATAATTTCTCAGGATCTATTCCTACATGTTTAGGTAGTTTGGTTGGTTACATATATGTAGGATACGGAATCTACGACGGCTACCGAAAGCATATGGATTTGGTTGTTAAAGGAAGACAATATGAATTTAATTGCCAAATCTTCTCTGTAAATACCATAGATTTTTCAAGAAATTGTCTTTCAGGGGAGATCCCAACGGAACTAACAAATCTCACGTTATTGAATACCCTGAATTTGTCATCGAACCAATTGACTGGAAAGATACCAGAGAACATTGGAGCTTTGCGCCAATTAGAAACTCTTGACCTCTCAAACAACCATCTTTCAGGTCACATTCCTCCAAGCATGTCTTCTATGACTTTTTTGAGTCATTTGAACTTGTCATATAACAATTTGTCTGGACAAATTCCATCAACCAACCAGTTTTCAACCTTTGATCCGTCCATTTATGAGGGTAACCCACAACTTTTAGGGCCACCATTGCCAACAAATTCCTCAACGCCAAGTGACGGGGATGCAGAACATAAAGATCATGAAGATGTACCTAATGATGGTGATGAGCAATTTGAAAAGGTGTGGTTATACCTAAGTATTGCACTGGGTTTCACTGTGGGATTTTGGGCTGTTTGTGGCAGTTTGGTGATAAAGAAGTCTTGGAGACATGCTTACTTCTGTTTTGTCGATAAAATGAAAGATAGGCTTTTGGTGGTCATTGCTGTGAATATGGCTCGTCTGCAAAGGAAGTATGAAGCAGAACGACAGTGATATTGTAAGTAATTTAAAAAAAAAATCTTGTCCTTCCTTTTTTTATTTATTTATTCTCTTTGTTATATTATCATAATGAATTTTTTTTTTTTTTTTTTTATTTTTTTTTATTTATTTTTTTTTATTTTAGGGGAAGGGGAATTTGAACTTTTGTTCTCCTAGTAAAGAAAAGCAGATAATACTAATCAAAGTACAAGACTCTTGACTATTACCATGATGAATTAAAAAGAAGTGTGTATTGAGCTCGGCAATATAATATATATGTATTGTACTTTTTTGTGATGTATAATGTAAAATAAAGTGAAGTTTTTTTTTTGAAAAATAAGTGAAGATGTTTACTATCTCTTTGAAATGTATTGTACTTGTTTGTCATGTATGATGTAAAATAAAGTGAAGTTTTTTTCTTTTTTTTTTGAAAAATAAGTGAAAATGTTTACTATCTCTTTTAAATATAATCAGAGTTATATATCAGACATTGGACTAGTCACTTGTACCCAAGGCTGAATGATAACTTTTGGTGTGGTAAAGGGTAAAATAAACCCAAACTTTTGTGTGGAAAAGGCTATGATGTCATAAAGGATTTAATTTGAATCAATTTATTTTCATCTTTTTTTTTTATTTTTATTTTTTTATATGATTCTAGGTGTCCAAATTAGTTTGCGGGCACCTCGATGCACACCTAAAGCCAGACCAATTGAGATACTCCAGGGTTATTTCCATCTATTTTAACGTTAGGATTTGTTAATGCTTGAATTTCAGGGACAAAAGAAACAATATAATTATGATATCATAGTCTTCCCTTTACTTGAAGCTGATTTGAAATTTTTTACTGAAGTTCGGAGATTTAGAGTTAAAAAATTCTAAACCATTATAAAGTAGAGCATTAGTCAGAACACCAAAAAATTCATTGAAAGAGTTACATACACTCATCACTTAGGCCCACTACAATACAACAACAAACAACAAGAAGGATATATATATTATACATAGTTAATAATATTATATTTTTTATATATGATAGAAATTCTATTCTAAACTCACACACACGTATATTTTGAAGATCCCGAAGATCGAACCCACACCCTCATAGAGGGGTGGGCTTTTTGAGGAGAGGGATTACCACTGGGCATATTATATTAGTTGCTTATAATTGTAAATTCAACTAGTAGGCCTCATATCCCAACGGTCTTCCATCATCTCCATCTTAGGGTCTCCCCTAAAGAAATTATATATATATATATATATATATATATAATGTAAAACCGAAACTCTGTAACTTTTTATTCTTTTAGTTGACTTCATAAAAATTGGACACATAAACTTTTCTACCCTCATAATTTTACACATTATTATAATTTTTTTTTTTTAAAAAATCTAAAACCTTTAATTAGAATTTGTATTTTTGACTTCTCTTAGTTCTCTCTCCCAATAACAATCCCCAACTCTCCAACTTCTATCTCACACAGTTTTCTCTCACTTCACTCTCAGCCAATCTTCCCTCTCTTAGTTCTCTCTCAATCAGTCATACGTTTAATTTACCAACAAATAAGAGGTTTGAGAACTTCTCCAGATTTATCTATAGTCAAGTGAGGCCATTATAACAGTCTCTTTTCATGCCTAATAAACCGGTGGCAAAATTTTCTTGATGTGAAGATAATTCTTGAATTATGCTAGGGAAAAAAAGAAGAAGAGAGATTTTGAAATTTAACTTGATTTTTTTTTTTTTTTCCGCTTATCCCATAACAAGAGATATTGAAATGTGTCAATTTGTAATTTTTCCAAATCAGTATTCATTACGTACTTCTTTATTTCATTGCCTATGATTCTAATATTTTTTCATGATACAACATAAAATTCAAATTTTCAGAGAGTTTGCATCCTAGTGTTAAATATAGCATTCTTTTGCAGATCTTATGAACTTCAGCTATACACATAGCTTTAGTCCAGTAGTCTTGTAGGTTGTGAATATTTATAACCATTTATGGATGTTCTATATGTGATTATAGCCCTATAATTTTTCTGGAGGTAGAGTACAAAAAATCATTGATAATATTCTTAAAATAGGTAGATGCCCCCTGGCCTGGCCTTGATATGCATATTGACTTGATTATAAATGGGTTGCTTACCCAAGAGTTCCCATAACAAGTGTGGTTTTATGTGAATTTGCAGTTTTATAGGTTCTTAATTATGATTTTGGTTTTAGGTGAGACTATGTAGAATATATAATGTTAGACCTATATTGCAAAAGTAATATATTTGGTTAGGGGGTTTCTTAATTATGATTTTGGGTTTAGGTGAGACTGTGTAGGATATATAATTTTGAATAAATCTAAAAAAAAAAATTACATATTTAATATAAAAAATAAATATTTCTTTAGATTTCATTTTTAGTAAGTTTCATGTGCATCGCGCGGGTTTGCGAGTAATATATATATGGGTTAAACCTAATGGATTATCATTTTTTTTAGATACATTGATTGGATTATGATTTTAATCGGAAGAAAGTGATACAAAAGTATATTAAAGTTTGTTATAATGATATAAATCTATCCAAGATGAACTTGCAGACATCTGTAGCAAAGAATTCTTGTCTCCATATTTCAAATATCTCAAAGATAAATTGAAGACCCTTAATTGGGGAAAATTATTCAATATTCCCGTAACACAATAAATGCGTACTTCCTACTCTCATATGAATGATATATCCCACCATGAATTTAATTAATGAGACCCATTTTCATATAAGATGAGAGGGTATGTATTTATTGTACTCTGAGAGTACTAAATAATTACTCATCAATTAGCCTATCAATCTACCTGGAGGAGATGGTGTGGTTAGTTGATCTTAATGTTTTGATTTTCAAATTAAAATTAGGTTTCCTTGTATAGATAAATTAACTAATTTGATTGATGTAAATCCTT